>JAMKCH010021257.1:0-54403 GCA_023653785.1 Ophioderma brevispina | reverse complement strand
TGACAATCGCTCGCTTTGACTGGAAGCATGTTATAAGCTTCAGGCTTGAGAAATTACCCATACACGTTGTAATGATAGCGCCGCACCGGACGCGGGTTCCTAATTTCTGCAGTATGAAGTATTGACATATAGCGTGTGGAATAAACAACAATCGCCACGTACGACCGCAATCATGAGCTACTCATTTTTAGAGTATGCTTCTATTCTCTGTCAGTCGGCCTTAGGGTCCCTGCTTAAATTGACCTTACGGCGGTATGGTAAGTATTCCCACGGTGAAGTCTTGTTGCCACAGACTGCAAAAGATATTAAATGAGTACTTGCGGAGAGCTTAAACGTTATCAGTCCGTCATTAGCGAATGGATCTAATGAAATAAAATCTCAAATTATCTCCGGAAACCGAGGGGTTCTATGGATTTTTTTGGGCATCATGGGGTCTATTACTATGTTGAATAGGATGTAATTGGGTTGAACCTATAGAACCTAGCGAGAAAATTGAAGTTTTGTCGGGTACTTCTGCTTTCAGAGATGGAAAAGTGAACACGCGCGCTACGGGCCACATCTCTTTTCCCACAATGCCTTTCGATATTATTCCAGTCTTGAGAATTTTCCCCCAACGCTAGTTTTTTCATTTTAGAAGCAGGATTACGTAGTTACCGGACTGCCGTAAATGACCTCAGAATGACAACGACCGGAAGAGTGTTGTATAGTAGCACACTACAATCAAGTAATTTGGATGAAAAACGGACTTGTTAAAAGTAAATGCTTTTTTTAACATAATCCTCAAGAATCGAACAACACCAATAAGTACTAATCTGTAGGAGTTTCTCAAGATCGTACGTAACATTATTTGGTTGGATGAAGGTCGGTAAAAGTCACACTGCACTGTGTTTTGAGTTGCTCGTCCCATGAGTATGGTATTTGGTTATTTTCACGTGGTCCGAATACTTAGGGGTTGTTTTCGTAATCGACGGTTCCAGTCCAATGCAGCTAAAGGCAGCCATATCAATGTGTCTTACCCTGTTAAAGACTCTCGAGCTAAGCCCTACATGACACGCCCGTATGGTCATCCACATGTGTTTTTCCCACCACCCTGGAACATTACACTCTGTCGTTGATTTCCCAAGCATCATCGACTCTATTATCCAATTTAACTCGGCGACATTTTCACCTGACCGAATTCTTAGAATCTGAACACTCGTAATGTCGTCCTTTCATTGTTTGTTGCGAGATCGTTAAGCACTTTTTCAATGCCACACCAAGCCGACACCTCAATAAACTACTTTCCTTTTTCCAAAATGTGCGTCCGATAGCGTTGCCAAGCGCATGGCGTCCGCTTTGGGTAGTGGGGTTTAGTTGCCTTAAGACGTGTGACCGTGTTGTGACACACTACACAGTATTATGCACAACACTACGAAGTTCTAATATTGTTTGAACAATGGGAATGTGACCTCGGCGAGTCGAGAAAAATTATACTTGCTAATGGTCCGACACTCGTTTCGTTTTGTTGTCTTCTGCTGTTACCAGCGAAAATTGGCATTTTTTTTGTTTCCCTGAGCCGATTTTAATTTTATACCACGGGGAGGGCCCAGAGGCTTGTTACAAATGGCAACATCGATTACACATTTTGTGGGGACATGCAGTAGGTGAAAAATGATGACGCGTGATTGGACAAAATCCGAACTCCTTCCAAAAAGCAAGGGGTTTTAGGGGAGGGGAGCAACACTTCTGACTTCCTGTTTTCTGGCGCGCAAAGTTTGAATGGAAAAGTAGAGGCTTGCTTTTCCAAATCTTTTTCTTTAAAAAATCTTCACTTTTCCTCTTTAAAAAAATCTGAGCGAGTGTGGGACATGTTCTATTAAACGGGTAGTAAATCTATTCAAGGGAACACAATTTGTTATTATTTATGAAATATTTTGAAATTTTGATTTATCTATCTCAGTTTTGTTTCCAGACAAATGTTCACACGGTCACCAAAAACTCTGGGGTGAAAATTTAATCAATTATTTCACTCCAAATTGAGTCCACACGTGGCCACAAATCTGAAATCAACCCCCGACCATTCTCCTCTGCTTATTCAATCGGCGTTGTAGAAACCGGAAGTCAAAATACCGGAAGCCGTGGACTTCCCGCGTGATATTCAACCACAAGAATTGGACCATGCCCTTGTGAGGTCACCTCACTAGGCTATGCCTATTGATCAACTGCTCACCTCGGAAAACTACGCCAACGAGGGCGAAGCCCGAGGGAGAGCAATGATCTAAGGGACGAAAGTTTTAGTTTTTAAATTTACTCACTATTTCGTATCCCTAACAGCTGCATTGAACTTTTTCTATCTAAATTTTAAATCCACAGCACCAGTAGAAAGGATGTCTCTATATGCTTTTCTGGTCAAAGAAAGTCTTCCAGGTCCAACCGTATTTGCACTAGTCCATCAGAAAGGACCCTCGTTCCTCCTGTGTTACATCCCCCTGTGACCCCTAGGCAACGAGAGCGAAGTCGCGTACCCGCTCGGTGGCTAAGGTCAGTGGGCGAACGAGCGTCCTTCAGATGGACTCTTCCGTCAGCGTTGGTTGATTCGACTGGAAGACATTTTTAGGGCTTTGAGAAAAGCAAAATTCCCCTCCCTCATCCTTCGACACTCCCCCCCCCCACCTTCCCCCTTTAACTTCCCCCCCTACGTCTCTCTTCCTTAGTGCTATCTCCTTCCTACCCCCCCGACCTTACCTGCTATTCGCTGGATTTTTTACATGAAAGAGGTAAATTAAAAAATATGTGATTAGGGGTGCATATTCGGACTCAGGTAGTCTCAGGTAGTTATAGAATTCCGTTTTGAGGGCCAAAATGCATTCAAATCTAGGGGAATGGGGGATAGGAGTTGCCGATAAAAAAAATTTTCGCAGCCATATTCATTTGTACGACTGGTAATGAAATACTAAAGCATTTTGAATACACTTTGTCCAGACCTCGCGATGCGCGCCGAGCGTCTGGTTCTGAAAGGACTAGCTATCCCCCGAAGATGTCCACACGGCACGACACTCCCAAAACACTCCGGAGTGTTATCGGGAGGTTTTAGTTGTCACTTCCAAGTTTTTTTAGGGGGCTAAAACCCCCCCGCTTAGGACCCTCGATACACAAACCTCTGGAGTTGTAAAACCTCGAATGCGTCCACCCGACGGTCAAAAAAAACCCCTGATCAACACTCCAGAGTTTTGAAAACTCCGGCGTTTCAGTTGGTTCTTTTCCGTGTGGGGACACGACTAAACCTGTACTGATTCTGATTTGGCTCCAAAACACATTTAGGGGAGTTAATTTACCTTGATGCTAAGATTAAACTTTTAATGCCTCAACTATAAAATAGTAATAAACCCTAATATGATCGTGGACCCTACAGAAACAGGATCGCATTCTTCATTACCATGACCTATCCTTTTGTTCGGTATTTCGATATGTCGTCAGAATAAATTTAAAGTCCACTGCAATGACTGGGGTTGGACCGCTACTTACCCGGCGATAGACTGGGCGAAAATGGCAAAAAAGGTGAAGGCTGACGACATGACTTTGGTGGATGGTGTTGACATGTTGTTTTGGAGATGGTGACAACAATGGTGAGCATCGTCTTCTTTTGGTGACTGCATGGGAATGTGTGTAAAGCATCAAAAATATAGAGTACGTTTTTTAGTGTTGCACAGGCCATTTTACGACAAGTCTGTATTGGCCTAGAAAGGGTCAGTACATTTCAAGGTATATTTCCATAAACAATTTAAACAGTACTGCTCCCCAAAGAGATCAAAACAAGGATTGAAGATATTATCCTTCCAGCAACACCAATAAATTAATACCGCCGTTTGGATTCAATGTCGATGCATCCGGATTTTTTTAAAAACTCTATATCCATTGTAAATATGTTGTATGTAATTTCAAGATGGCGCTCGGCGATCGAAATCATCGAAAATCTCTGCGGTGCCGAGCCTCGGTTTCGAAAAACCAAAAACATTGGACGGGAAAACTGTAATCAAAAGAGGGCGCTACCTCGCAAAAAAATTTGCCAGGCAGTATGTGGGACATGGAAAACGTAAAGTTTTTCTCAATTGGACGTCTTTCGTTGCGCGATTTCCACAACAAGTGTCTAGATCAGTATGGATGTCCACAGGCGAAATACTTTTTTTGGTCACGAAGCAGAGAATGACCCATTACCCGGACAACTATTATTCCCGTTGTAATAAATAGGAAATTAACTTTTTTCCTGTATTTTTTTTGGTAGTAATTTTTTCTAAAATACAGAAATTGATTCATAGAATTCGGAAACGGGTCTTTACATTATGTTCAATTTCCAATATTTTGAAAATATAAAAATATGATTACTTGCACCTCCGGTAGTGAAAGTAGGCTACATATGAATAGTTTTACTGATAATATCCGGTGTCCGTTGTCCGCTTCAACAAGAAACTTAGTGCTAATTTAATATTGTTAAAGCTATACTATAAAGATCGAACTTCGCCATGTTGTTCTATAGAGGTGACATGTTGGACCGGATGGTCGCAATGTTTCATGTGTACCACATCAGGTGAATACCCTTCCATCCGTGTCTCTCGATCCTGCTCGGGTTTTTTTGATTTTTTCAAACTGATGATAGATTGATTTTAGTTTCATTGAGGATTGCAAATATATATAATTAAATCGTGTTGTTGTAAACATAGCTAAATGTTGTAAACAGTAGTAGATGCGTATTGAATTCCCGTGGTTGACAAAGATAAGTAACTTAATTGTGGTACCATAGTCTGGGACGATGGGATCATTCCTGTCGTGGCTTGAATTACCCATGGTCCTTCGAGTTTTGACCTTGTGATATTTCTATGTTAAAATTATTTATTTCTTGGTGATTAAAAGAGAACATGAAGAAGGCCTACTGAAAAACATTCAAGATTGATTTCTACTACGGATTTTAATTCAGTGAAAGACTTTCTAATTATCAACAAACGTGTTATTTTGACGCAAATTTCTTGACCTTTTTGGTTCTCGCGTAATCTGATTGTCGCGGTTGGCGAGTTGACCTCTTGATATTATTTCTAAAATATTTTATTTTTTTGGAAACAAAAAAATAAGAGGATAAATATAACCTCATATATCAGTGAACAATACGTTTAAGCTATTTTTGTATTCATTAATTAGCACCATGAACATTAACGTATTTTCGGAATAAATAATTGGTGACCTTCCGCCTGACTATCCATAGACACAAGAAGGCTGACTGTGTAGAGGTTCAGTGCTGGACACTCGCGCACTGTTCTATGCATTCGGAGTCCTTGGTATATTTGTTTATGCATGGCTGTGGAGGTTCCGGGAAAAAATTTGGACCAATTGATATACACATTTTAGGCCTAAAGGAAACCTATACTTAGAGCTATAATGTATTAGCTCGAAGAAAGTAGGTCTGGTTTACCTTTAGCGATACTCATTTATTAGCTCGAAGAAAGAAGGTCTGGTTACACTTGCAGTGGCATGCAATTAAAAGGGGGCGTGGGCCGATTTTTAAGTAGTATAAAAGATTTAATTTCGATAGATTTGACCCCGGGGGGGGCGGGGGGGGGGGTTCTCTAAGCACAAATGGAACATACGGGGGGATGTGGCACAGACATCGGTCCCATTTTAAACCTTATGGTATCAATGATCCTTTTTTCATGCCAAGTTTGGTTGTTATAGCAAATGGGTCGGGTTTTTTTTTTCAAAAATTTTCTCATGGCCGATTTAAAGTATTTATTTTTTTTTTATATAACGATTTCATTTGATAGAATTGCTCTCAGGGGGTTCTCAACAAACAAATGACCCCATACGGGGTCGTTGCTTTTTTTTCAGGGGGGGCACAAAGATTTTCGGGGGGCAGCCATTATGATTAAAATTTGTTAATTAGTGTATGGCCCTATTGTAAACACTAATTTTCAGGGGGAGGCAAGAGGGGGAAAGATTCCCACAAAGACATACGGGGATGTGCCACAGACATCGGTCCCATTTTCAACCTTCTGGTATATCAATAATATTTTCATGCCCAATTTGGTTATAGCAAATGAGTCGGTTTTTTTTTCACAATTTTCTCATGGCCCGATGTAAGTAGGCATATATAAAGATTTACTTTGATAGAATTGCTTTCAGGGGTTCTCAAACCACAAAATGATCATACGGGGTTGCCACAGGACATCGGGGTTCCCATTTTCCAGCCTTAGGGGATATAAATTTTTCATGGTAAATTAATTGTTGGTTATAGAAATGGGTGTTCTTTTTCAAAGGTTTCTACATTGTTGGAAAAATTAGTCAAATTTCTCAATCGGAAGCCAACATTTTTCTAAAAAAATTGTTGGAAAATTAGCAAATTTCTTCAATCGGAGCAAACAATTTGCTTAAAATGCCCCAATTCAAAGGTTTCTCAAATTTGTTGGAAAATTAGTCAAATTTTCTCAATCGGAAGCCAAAATTTTCTAAAAATTGTTGGGAAATTAGTCAATTCTTCAATCGGAGGCAAAAATTTGCTAAAATGCCAACTTTATGGGAAATATTAAATGGCAAATTTGGGTTTAAATTTGGCCCTGATTTCAATCGCTGATATAGGTTTGGGTACATTTTTGGCCAAAAAAATTGTATGCTAGGGTCATCTACTTCCAGGCTCTCGGAGGCACGTACCTAACAAAAATAAAAAAAAACAAAAAGCAAAATAAAACAAAACCAAACCCTGGAGGAATTGCCTTTACCCCCACCCAATCAGTAAAGTTTCCCGCCGATATTTCAATCGTGTTGATGTGAGAGTATGTGAGGTCAGAAACATTCCGTAGGTTAGGGCCCAAATACCGGCGACTTTTACCCCCCCACCACCAAAACAAAAAACCGAGGGCTCTGAGCCAGGGCCTAATATTTGTGCCATATGTACCTGGAGATCCATATGCCAAAATAACAACTTTAAAAAATCAATAACGTGAAGGTATAGATGGTTGGGATGTCAGTAGATTGTAATCATGAATGTAATACCCGGATATTACAAACCAAAGGCGAACGAGAAATCTTTTTTGTACTTAATTTCTTTGCACTTCATCAAAAAATTTGACATCATTACAATTATCTTCAATTTTGTAGGTCTAATGCCAAAATCAAGATTGTTAATCTATTGTTAGGCGATAAGTATCGATTGTTGCATTCCAATTTATCAGTTTCAACAGATATTTCATGGTTTATAAAATTTCACTTTTTTAAAATTGAATGACAAATTTATGAACAACGAAATTGTCGTTAAGATCGGAGCCAAGGTAGTGCCTGCTGTGGTTCAGGTGGGAGCATGGGCGGGGCGGTGTGTTGCACTTCCCGCATTTTTTTTTTTTATTTTTCCCAGTATCCCCCTGGCCACGACAGCCCTCCCCCCACCAGAAAATAAGTCTTTGCAAAACTCCGTGTGGGCAAAAACTCATCCAAATTTTGGCAAAAACAGCAATTTTGGACCAATAGTGGTTAACAATCTGAAAAATTTGGGCTTTCCCAAAACAATGTAACTTCTTTCCCCAACCTACCCGAAACCCCCCCCCCCCCCCCCCCCCCAAAAAAAAAAAAAAAAAAAAGGCTGGCGCCGCCACTGCAGCGGGAACAGATAAGGAACATGCATATTGGCACTATGATTGGAGCAAAGGTAGGCCTGTACAGAAGTAGGATGCCACCACCTGTAGCTCTGCGGTGCCCGGAAGGAGCAAGAATTTGCACAAATAGGGCCCTATTTCCCAAGAGGGCTGCCCTCCGTCCCAAGTCTTAGATACGTGACTGAGAAGCCCCTTTCCTCCGACCAAAGCTACCCAACTGGGGGGGGGTCTTTGGGAGTGTGTCCGAGTTCCGTGGTTTGCACATTTACTTTGGCAGTATTAAATGTTCATCTAGCTCATAGCGCATTGTTGAGGATAGGGGGCCTAAACTTTGACAGCTCTCGACATAATACATTTGAGGCATATTATAAGGCAAATAAAGAGGCTTGGAGAAAAAAAAATATATAATGTCTATTTCAGTTTTGCGTCATGTGCAGAGTGACCAACCCGGTTTAGTGACAGCTCCCATTCAAATCAGCTAGCGGTTGCCCGCGGAAGCGCGGCAACCCGCTAGTATTTATAAGTATAAACTTTATTGCTAATTAACTTAATTGTTGCTACATTGTTACATTGCTTCTTCTTTTTTTCAATACAGCGGCAACGTTGTAAGGTAGGAAAGTCAATTCGGTGAATCGAACCATTTAGAAGTTAAAAATGGGTACTAAATTGGTCTGCAGGTGTGTTACGGTAATTTGGACTCGGGGGACGTCTTGTTCACAAAATCAAAAGAAAATATTTCCAAGGCCTTAAACATCACTGGGGCAATGCGAAAACACATGAATTTTCTGCTGAAACCAAATAGTTTTCCCCCCTTCTTCTTCTTCGTTCTTTCTGTATTTTTTAATCCTTACTTGGGGTTTGTGGTAAAGAGAAAAAATATAACAAAATGCACCACCAGACCCTCACAACAGTCCTTAGATACAAAATACAGCAAAGGAGTGCAGATAAACACAAAACATACAAACACAAAACACATCCCACAAAACAGACAAGCGGACAAGAGGAACAGCCAAAAACATGCCCGTACCATGACACTGTCAGAGAAGGAAAAACTAAAAAAAAGAGACATTAATTTGGGCCGCCATTATCCATTTCTTAAAGTGGTCCGTAACTATTATTCTTTTCAGCAATCTTATGTTTAATCTTGTATGTAGCTAATCAAATTTTAAAAAGTGATTTATCTTAATTTTGATGAAGTAAGGTGGGGATGAGGACTGAGGTTGTCGATCGTGTCAAGTAGCTATATACCTCACTACTTAAGAGAAAATAATATTGTTTAAAGCCATAATTGCAACATTTTAAAAGGTCAAGTTATCATCATTTTCGTGAGATCTGTGCTTTTTTAATGATTTTTAATGGACATACAGAAATTTAACGGTTCCATCGCTGCCGTTGAATTAGATTGAGGATCTCTTTATGCGCATGCACACTTTTTCTAGCATTACCGTTCAAAAATTTTGAAAGTTGGGGTGCTCTTAACAAAAGACGCTGTTATTGCCAGTTATTGCCTTTAACTATAGCGTTTGTTAAACACTTTTTGGAATACGGGTAGCTTGAGGACCTTTAACCTACTCCAAAATCTGTATGGAAACTTCCATAAGTGAACTTATTGATTGTCGTCAGTGGTATGAATAGATTGACACCAGTCACCTGAAATTTTATATTACTCTCTGAAAAATCAATAGTTTCACTAATGTGTCATCACCAACTCAAATATTGAATGTTTTCTGTCCCTCCTGTAGACGTGACACAAACCACGTCAATTCTATTTGCATGTCCTGGGACCTTTAAAAGATTATGCATTGTCACGATTCAAATTTAGAATCAGGCCTGGATTGAATGTATTCAAACAAAACATGTGGAACTTATAGGGGTTTGTTTTGATTGATTTTTTTTTTTTGAGTGGTTTCCCGGGGTTTTCACTTTACGTGGCAGGAAATACCATCGCGACCAAAGAAACACGTAAAAAGGTTATTTTTTTCAAGATTGTTCACGATACGTACCGTGAAAAGGGTAGCAAAAAACTGAAATTTGAAAAAAAAAAAAGTTTACTCTTTTACACTTGAACCGACCCATTGAACTTACGTGTTAGGTCCGATTTGGGAACCGATTGTATCGAATTCAGCTCATTGTGTGTAAATAGCTATTCAACACAGGCCTATCCTATGCAGAAAAAATTCCAAAGAACCCAATAGTCGAGCATGATAATTGACATTGCTTTGTCAATACCAGTGTCCCCCCATGTTGTTGGTTTAGCTATCTCAAAACCATGAATTATGTCTAAAACTTTTACAAAATCTACCCGCTGCAAAAAAAGAGTTAGGATGGTCTATCCCAAACACCAAAATATTCTATTCAATGGTTTATTTTAAAATACTGGCTGTATATAAGGTAATTGGTTGTACTTCTAAAAGTTGAGTTACATCAGTACTACCAACATTGTTGTGTATTTGAACCAACGTTATGTCGCTGGTATATGCAGCGGCAAAAAGTGGGTAAAATATTTGAATCAACACCGTCCGTAAATAATAGTAAAGTGTACAGTATATTTAAATATAAGGGCCCGGGATACATAAGGATCCATGCTATCCAACAAAAAAACTGGAAAAAGACAGCATTATGCTTAAAAAAAAAGAAAGAATTTAATCAAAGATTATAGTAAATATATACCGTAGGTCGGACACGACCAAAAAAAAACTATATTGTCAATTTGCAGTATTTTACTGGACGAAATCCAGTCCAAACTTAGCGTAATACAGCACACTGTATAAAAAGAGGGTGTGGAAGGTGCAGAGGAATATAATAATAATATTAAAAAAACACTGACGAACACTGGGGCAATCTACACGGCAGCGCAGATCCAGATCGGATCCAGATCGGATCCAGATCTCGTATCAAGTTTGCGTCTACACAGGTAACGGCAAACTTGATCCAGATCTGTAACGCGTACATGGTGAGTAACAGCTCTGTTCGGTCGCTCACTTTAGAGCGTACTTTTAGGTTACGCGTAAAGTATTCTCTGATTACAAAGGTTATGCGTAACATACGTACACTTTACGCTTCGGAAAGGTCGCGTACTTTCGCATCACTGCGCCGTCTTTGTAAAGTTCTAATAAAACAGTATTCCCGTGATCTTGGATTTCTCGGGGAGGAAACGGATCCGATTCTGGATTCTGCGCTGCCGTGTAGATTGACCCACTGTAACCGGGACTGTAACTTAGCTGTAGTATTGGCTCCACAAGATTCACAAAGTATCATCCAAATTTTTGACGGGTCCATACTGTATAAAATTTTACAGTTGTATTAAAACAAAACTCAAACTGTAAACTATATGCAAGTGAATTTGATGTTAACCTGTAAAAGATGCAGAATTGCTGCCATTTCTGTATTTTTTTTAAGTATTTTTTCCTGTGTGGGGGACCTTGGTTGGATTTCATGGCGGGGATGCGGGTGAGTCAGGTATACTCCCTTAAAAAGTGGTTGTGATGTTATACAGTTTTTAAATTGGATTAGAGCGGACAGTTAAGTTAGTCATTTAGACCTGAAAAGTTACACTCCAAAAACTTGGGCTGTAGATAGATAGTACAAAACTATACCGTTTGGAATCATTTATGGTGGAAAAATATGGCATACGTTTCGACATGATTGGATCCTTTTAAAATTTTGCCCCTGTGTAATACTCGCATTGTCCCTACCTGGTTATAGCTAACATTCCAGAAAATGCTATCATATATTTTTGTGTGAGGATAGTGTATTGAGGCTGAATAAGTATCGTTTTGTCCCCTTACAGGAGACCAATTTTGGCTTAAAATTCCCTGATGGCTATTCTAAAAACTTGGCATCAAAGCCTACACCGGACCAGCAAATGTCCAAAACATGTTTGATTTAAAACCTGTTTCGATATAAGGTTGTAGATACTAAAGTATAAACGATATTTCAAAATGTTTAAAAACGTTGTGCAAAGGTGTCATAAATGTGTTATTTCAAATCACTGTTTTACACTCTTTCATTTTCGGTTTTCTTTGATTTACATAATAGCATTGCCTATAGGGGCAAGATGGGACATCAACGCATAAACCAAGATGATGATGATGGCATGGTTCTATCCGATCTAGACAATCAGGGGTAGCTGCTTCAAGATCACTATCTAAGCAAATGCCAAACATCAAAATGAACAAGAAAGAATTTACTATATTTTTTCTTAACACCTTCCAGAATGGTTTTTAGAGGTGATCGCATTTTATACCCATTTTTGTTAAGTTACAGTAATTTTGATTATGGACACACTGAAATAAGTGCGCTCCATTTGATTCAGGTAATAGTTAGTAATTTGTCTTATTTGTTATTTTCATCATGATCATATGATCAAGGTATGGAAGCACAAGTGTTTTTTGCCTTATTTAAACGAGCGTGAACCTAGATTAAGCAAACGCAATATAAGTTTACGGTGTTAATCTGGGGTTTACAATGGTTTATAGCCTTGTGTAAACCCAAGATAAGACCCCTTATCTTGTTAACGGTGTTCCTCGGTTTAGGGTCCAGGGGGCGGCCGCCAGGGGGCTGGAGGGGGGCGGCCCCGACCCCCTCTGATATTTCAAAATTAGGAAGGAAAAAAAAAACGGGGTTTGTGCGCAAAATTAGGTTTTTTTTTTAACCAAAATGAGTTCATTTTGGACTGTTTCGCCCCCCCTATGATGTTTGCCCCCTCCATGATTTTACCATGGCGGCCGCCCCCTGGTTTTAGGGGTGTTAGATGGGAGTTTAGCTTTGTAAATCCCCACTGCCGCCTTATCCACGGGACTTAAGGCTTATATGGGTTTACGTTTGTCTCTGGGGTTTAGTTTAGATTGTTATCCCTAGAAAAGGAGCTTATCTTGGGTTAAAAAAGCTAAACCCCGATAAGGAATTGTAAACCCCAATATAAAGAATGTAACACAAAATAAGATTGTTATCCTACGTTTATACGCTCGTTTATCTGGGGATAAGGGGATAGCATTATCCTTAGAGTAAACGAAGGGAACATGGTAACAAACATAATCTTGTGTTTACGTTCTAATTCTTGGATTCTAATCCTAGATTTATGTTGTTATCTGGGGTTTAGCTCTGTAAACCCCAGATAATGCGCCTTCATCCTGGGTTTATAGCCTTATCTGGGGTGTACGTTGTTATCTGGGGTTTAGATCTGTTCCCTGTAAAGGAACCTATATGGTTGACAAAAGCGAAACCCCAGATAAGGAATAATGTAAAACCAAGATTAAAATCTTAACCCAAGATGCTAAGGGCTTGGTATCATTATAAGAACCACCCGCCCCTCAACGCAGCTAGTGTTTCGCAATAAGTATGCATGCATGGTGAATGAACATAACAATTTTGCACAATTTCAGAATTTCCCCTCCTGCAAGTCAGTGGGAGAAAGAGCGTCCTTCTAGATGGACTTTACGTCCGCGTTGTTGATTCGCACTGGAAGAATTTTTAGGGCTTTGAGAAGAAATTTTTTAAATTCGTTGGATTTTGGACTGAAAGAGGTTAAAAATATGTTGGATTAGGGTGACTATTGGACTCAGGATACGTCTAAGGTATTTTATAGAATTCCGTTTGAGGGCCAAAATGCTTCAAATATAGGGGGGAATGGGGATAGGAGTGCGGATAAAAAAATTTTTCGCACACAGCCTATCATTTGTCCGGTCATGAAATACTAAAGCATTTTGAATACACTTTTTCCAGACCTCGCGCTGCGCACTCAAGGTCTGGTTCTGAATGGACTAGCTATCCCCCGACGCTGTCCACACGGCACGACACTCAAAAACACTCCGGAGTGTTGTTATGAAGTTTGAGGTTTCACCCCCAGTTTTTTTTAGGGGGATGAAAAACCCGCTAGACCCTCGATAATTAAAACTCTGGAGTTGTAAAACCTCGAATGGTCCACACGCTTACGGTCAAAAACCCTGATCACACTCCAGAGTTTTGAAACCGGCGTGGCGTTCAGTGTCCGGTGGCACGACTAACTGTACTGATGATTGGATCCAAACCACACGGAATGAGCTTATAATTAACCTTGATGCTAAAGATTTAAACTTTAATGCTCAACTATAAAATAGTAATAACCATAATATGATAGTGACCCATTAAGACACCCCCCCCCCCCCCCCCCCCCCCCCCCCCCCCCCCCCCCCCCCCCCCCCTCCCCCCCCCCCCCCCCCCCCCCCCCCCCCCCCCCCCACCCCCCCCCCCCCCACCCCCCCCCCCCCCCCCCCTCAGATCGCTTCTTCATTTACCTTGACCTATCCTTTTGTCGGTATTTCGAATATGTCGTAAAATTTAAATGTCCACTTGCAATGACTGGTGGACGCCTACTTACACGGATATAGACTGGGCGAAACTGGCAAAAAAGGTGAAAAAAATAAAAAACGTGGGGGGGGGGACTTTGGTGGAGGTGTTGACATTGTTGTTCTGGATGGTGACAACAAAATGGTGAGCATCGTCTCTTTTTGGGTGATGATCCTGGACTGTGTAAAGCGCACTTCAACAATTAGAGACGTTTAGTGTTGCACAGGCCATTTTACGACAAGTCTGTATCTGGCCCCTAGAAAGGGTCAGTCCCTTTCAAGGTGGTATATTTCCAAATAAATATGAACAGTTACTGCTCCCCAAAAGAGATACAAACAAGTAGTGAATATATATCCTTCCAGCAAACCAATAAATTAACTACCGCCGTTGGATTCAAGGTCGAGGCATTCCGGATTTAAAACTCTCTTGCCATTTAAATTATTTTGTCGTAATTTCAAGTGATGTCGCTCGTCGACTCGAAATCATCGAAATTCTGCGTTCCGAAGCCCTCGGTTTCGAAACCAACACATTGACGAAACTGTAATCAAAAGAGGGGTCGGCTAACAACTCGCCAAAAAAATTGTTCTGCCAGGCAGTATGGGACATGGACGAAACGTAAGTTTTCTTCAATTTGACGGTCTTTCGTTGCCGCGCTTCCCAAAAAGTGTCTAGATCAGTATGGATTTCCACATGACATACTTTTGTTCACGAAGCAGAGAAGAATGACCCATTAACCCGGACAACTAGTATGCCGTGTAATAAATAGGAAATTAACTTTTTTACTGTATTTTTTTTGGTAGTAACTTTCTAAAATACAGAAATATGATTCCTGAATTCGCGAAACGGGGGTCTTTACAATTATGTTCAATTCCACTCATTTTGAAATATAAATATTGTGATAATTGCACCTCCGGTATGTTGAAAGTTGACGGCTACATATGAATAGTAGTTTACTGATGAATCTCTGTTTCCGTTGTTTCGCTTCAACAAGAAAACAACGTGCTAATTAATATTGTATAAAGCCCTATACTATAAAGATCGAACTTCGCCATGTTGTTTTCTATAGGAAGCTGACATGTTGACCCAGGAGGTCGCCATGTTGAATGTGTACCCTATTTAGGTAAATTACCCTCCCATCGTGTCTCTCGAGGCTCAGGGTTTTTGTATTCAACACTGAGAAGATGATTTAGATTCATTAGATTGCAAAATAAAAGTGTTGTAAACTAGCTAAACCATGTTGAAACGTAGTAGATGCGTTATTTGAATTCCCGTGGTTTGACAAAGAGTAAGACTGAATTGTGGGTACCATAGTCTAGGGTACGAGGTTATCATTCATGTTCGTGGCCTGATTACCCTGGTCCTTCGAGTTTTGACCTTGGTGCTATTTTATGTAATTATTTATTTCTTGGTCTGATTGATAAAAGGGAACAATAAGAAGGCCTAATGTAAAAAAATTCAAGATGATATACTTCGTATTTTAATTCATTGAAAGACTTTCTACTTATCAACAACGTGTTATTTTGACGCAAATTTCGTGGATTTTTTGTTATCGCGTTAAATCGTGATCGCGTTGGCGAGTGGACCTCTGTGATATTTATTTCTAAAATTAATTTATTTTTTGGAAACAAAAAATAAGAGGATAAATATACCTCATATATCAGTGGAAACAAACGTTTAAGCTATTTTTTGTATTAATTAATTAGAATCATGACTGATATAAACGTATTTTGGGAAGAAATTAATTGGTGACCTTCCCCTGAATACCATAGAAACAAGAAGGCTGACTGTGTAGCGGTCAGTGCTGGACACTCGCGCACTTATCTGCACTCGCGTCCTTGGTATATATTGTTACTGCATGTGGATTGTGGAGGTCGACGAATGACCTTAAAAATTTTAGGCATAAAGTAAATATACTTAGCGATTAGCTAATGTATTAGCTCGAAGAAAGGCGGTATGGTTATACTTAGCGATATAATTGTCTTAGATAGAAGAAGCAGTTCTGGTTTACAACCTGCAGTGGCATGCACAACGTAACAAGGGGGATGGCCCAGATTTAAGTATATAAGATTTAATTTTCGATAGATTGACAAGCGTGGGGGGGGGGGGGGCGGGGGGGGTATAAAAAAATTGACACCATAGGGACATGTGGCACAGACCATCGTCCCATTTTCATTCAACCTTTTGTGTTAATCAAGATCACCTTTTTTCATGCCAATTTTGGTTATAGCAAATGGGTTCGGGTTTTTTTTTTCAAGAATTTATCATCGGCCCCGATTTAAGTTATATAAAGATTTATTTTGATAGAATGCTCTCAGGGGGTTCTAAACACAAACTGACCAATATTTGAACTTTTTTATTTTTTTCAGGGGGTGGTGGGGGGGGGCCACAAAGGATTTCAGGGGGGCAGCATATATTAAACTTTGTTATAGGGTATGGCCTTCTAGTAAATCACAATGTTCAGGGGGGGCAAGAGGGGGAAGGAAAGATTCCGCAACAAATGAACCATACGGGGACTGTGCCACAGACATCGGTCCATTTTCAACCTCTGTGGTGTATACAATAATCCTTTTTTCATGCCAATTTGTATAGAAAAAGAGTCGGTTTTTTTTTAAAATTTTTCTCATGGCCCGATTAAGTAGGCCCTAATAAAATTTAATTTTGATAGAAATTGTTCAGGGGTTCTACAACACAATGACAATACGGGGTCGTGCCACAGATATCGGTCCCATTTTCAGCTTCTGGTATATAATTTTATGTCAATTAATTTTTGGATATAGCAATGGGTGTTCGTTTCAAAGGTTTCTCACATGGGTTTGGAAAATATTAGTCAAAAATTTTCTCAATCGGAAGCCACATTTCTAAAAATTGTTGGAAAATTAGTCAAATTTCTTCAATCCGCGAGCAAACAATTTGCTTAAAATGCCAATTCAATAGGTTTCTCAAAATTTGTTGGAAAATTAGTCAAATCTTCTCAATCGGAAGCCAAAATTTCTAAAAATTGTGGAAAATTAGGCAAATTTCTCAATACGGACCCGCAAAAAATTTGCTTAAAAAATGCCAACATTTTGGGAAATAAATGGCAAATTTGGGTTTTTAAATTTGGCATGAATTTCCATCGCTGATATAGGTTTGGGGCCCTTTGTTGGCAAAAAAATGTATAGCTATTGGGAGTCCTACTTCCAGTCTCTCGGACGTATTTGGCACGTCCCTAACCAAACCAACCCTGGGGAATTGCCCTTCACCCCACCCAATCCGTAAAGGTTCCCGCCGATATTTCAATCCGTTTTGATGTGAGAGTATGTGAGAAGTCAGAAACATTTCCGTAGGTTTAGGGCCCAAATACCGAGACTTTTACCCCCCTCCCCCCAAAAAAAAAAACGAGGGGGCTTGAACCAGGGCTAATATTTGTGCAATATGTAGTGGGAGATCCAAATGCAAAATCCAAATAACGTGAATCGTTATAGAGGTTGGGCTGTCAGTCGTTGTTAATCATGATGTAATACCCGGATCATACAAACCAAGATTAACGAGAATCTTTTTTTATTAATTCTTTGCACTTTCATCAAAAAGTTGACATCATCACAATATCTCTCAATTTGTTAGGTTAAGGCCAAAATCAAGATGAAATTATGTTAGGACGATAAGGGTCCTCGATGTTTGATTCCAATTATGTCAGTTTCAACCGATATTTTCATGGTTTATAAAATTTCACTTTTTAAAATTGCATGACAAATTTATGACAACGAAAACGAATTGTCGCGTAAGATCGAGGCAAAGGAGGCCTGCGGTTCACATGGTCATTTTTGTCAGGGTGAGCCATGGGCGGCGGGTGTGCACTTCCCGCATTTTTTTTCTTTTTCCAAGTATCCAAACGGCCGAACAGCCTCCCACCACAGAACCTAATATCTTTGGCAAAAAATCAGTGTGGGCAAAAAAACAAATCACCAAATTTTTAAAAAAAAAAAAAAAAAAAAAAAAAAAAAAAAAAACAATCTGCAAAATTTGGGCTTCCAAAAAATGTAACTTCTCCCCACCCCTACCCCGAAAAACCCCCCCCCCCCCCCCCACCCCCCCCCCCCCCCCCCCCCCCCCCCCCCCCCCCCCCCCCCCCCCCCCCCCCCCCCCCCCCCCCCCCCCCCCCTGTTGAACAATACGTTTAGCATTTTTTTGGTCATTCATTAATAGCATCATGATCATTATATAACGTATTTTTGGAAGAATTAATGTGACCTTCCGCTGACTATCCATAGAAAAAGAAGGCTGATGTGGAGAGGTCAGTGCTGGACACCGCGAATGATCTATGCACTCGCGTCATTGGTATAATGATTGTACTGCATGGCTGTGGAGGGCGAATGACAATGATATAAACATTTAGCCTAAAGTAAATATAATTAGCGATACTATGTTTAGACTAGAAGGAACGCAGGTCTGGGTATACTTAGCGATAATTAATTTATTGCTCGAAGAAAGCAGGTATGGTTTACAACCTGCAGTTGGATGACCAATTAAAAAGGGGATGGCCCGATAAGTATTAAAGATTTACATTCGATAGAATTGACCAGTGGGGGGGGGGTGGGTCTCAACACAAATGACCATACGGGGATGTGCACAGACTCGGTCCCATTTTCAACCTTCTGGTATATCAATGAAATCCCTTTTTTCATGCCAATTTGGTATAGCAAATGGGTTAGGGTTTTTTTTGTCAAAATTTTATCATGGCCCGAGTTAAGTATATAAAGATTTTAATTTGATAGGATTGCTCTCAGGGGGTTCAACACAAATGACCATACGGGGTCCGTGCTTTTTTTCAGGGGGGAAATAAAATGTTAAAAAAATTAAAAAATATATAAAATTGAATATAGGGTATGTCCCTATGTAAATCACTAATTTCAGGGGGGGCAAGAGGGGAAAGATTCCATAACAAAGTGACCTACGGTGATGTGCCACAGCAAACATTGGTCCCATTTTCAACCTCTGGTATATCAATAATGCCTTTTTTCATGCCAATTTGGTATAGCAAATGAGTCGAGTTTTTTTTTCAAAAATTTTCTAATGGCCCGATTTAAGTAGCCTATATAAAGATTAAATGTGCTAGAATGCTTTCAGGGGTTCTCAAAACAACTGATCATACGGGGTCGTGCCACAGACATAGGTCCCATTTTCCGGCCTTCTGGTATATAAATTTTTCATGTCAATTAATTTTTGGGTATAGCAAGGGTGTTGCTTTTCAAAGGTTTATCAAATTTTGTTGAAAATTAGTCAAATGTTCTCAATCGGGAAGGCCAACCATTTTCTAAAAATTGTTGGAAAATTAGTCAAATTCTTCAATAGGAGCAAACAAATTGACTTAAAAATGCCAACAATTTCAAAAGGTCAAATCAAAAATATTTTTAAAATTAGTCAAATTTTTCTCAATCGGAAGCCAAAATTTTCATAAAAAATTGTTGGAATTAGTCAAATTCTTCAATCCGGAGCAAAAATTGGCTGTTTCTTAAAATGCCAACATTTTGGGAAATTAAATGCAAATTTGGGTTAAATTTGGCCATGTATTTCCTATCGCGGGATAAGGTTTGGGTCCCTTTTTTGGCAAAAAATATGTATAGCTATGGGTCCTACGTCACAGTCTCTCGAGGACGTCCACCCAAACAAAACCCTAGGGAATTCCCTTTACCCCCCACCCAATCCGCTAAAGTTTCCGCCGAATGTCAATCTCGTTTTTGATGTGAGAGTATGTGATGAGTCCGAACATTCCGTGGTTTAGGGCCAAATACCGCGGACTTTTACCCCCCCCCCCCAAAAAAAAACCGAGGGCTCTGAACCAGGGCAATATTGTGGATATGTTAGCTGGAGAATCCAATATGCAAATCAAAATAACGTTGAATCGTCAGATGGTGGGCATGGGCAGTAGTGTAATCATGAATTGTAATAACCCGGATCATTACAACCACAGCTACCGAGCATATTTTTTAATTAAGTCTTTGCACTTCATCCAAATTGACCTCATTACAATATCGTCAATTTTGTAGGACTAAGGCAAAATTCAAGTGTTAATATATGTTAGGCATAAGTCCTCGATGTGTGCATTCCAATTTATGTCAGGTCACAGAGATTTTCATGGTTTATAAAATTTCACTTTTTAAAATTGCATGACAAATTTCTGACACAAACGAAATTGTCGTTAAGATCGGAGCAAAGGTAGGCCTGCGGTGTCAGGGGTGAGCATGGGGCGGGGTGTGTGCACTTCCCGCATTTTTTCTTTTTTCCAGATCACCACGGCACATAACAGCCCTCCCCCCAAGCAAAATAAGAGATCTTTGGCAAAAAATCAGTGGCGGCAAAAAATCACAAAAATTTTGGCAAAAACAGCAAGTTTGGACCAATAGTGGTTAACAATCTGCAACAAAATTTGGGCTCCCACCAATATGTAACTTCTTCCCCACCCCCGCAAACGAAACCCACCCCCCCCCAAACCCAAAAAAAGGCTGCGCCGCCACTGCCAGGGGAACAGATACGGAGACATGCAGAATGGCACTCTGATTGGAGCCAATGTAGGCTCTACAGAATGCCAACATCTGTAGCTCTGAGTGCCCGGAAGGAGCAAGAAATTTGCACAAATAGGCCCTATCTTCCCAAGAGGCTTCCCTCATTCACAGTATTTAGCTACGTCACTGAGAGCCCCTTTGTCCTTCGACCATAGCTACCAACTGGGGGGTCTTTGGGAGGGTGTGCGAGTTCCTTGCGTTTGCACATTTAATGTGGAGTATTAAAAGTTCACCTGGCTCTAGCGCATGTTGAGATAGGGGGCCTAAACTTTGACCAGCTCTTGGACATAATACATTTGAGGCAATAAAGGCAAAATAAACGAGGCTTGGAGAAAATATAGTAGTGTCTCTTAAGGTTGCGCCCCCCCTCAATGTGCAGAGTGGACCATACCCCGTTTAGTGACCGCTCCATTCAAATCAGCTAGCGGTTGCCCGCGCGAAGCGCGGGCAACCGCTAGTATTTAAATGTATAAACCTATAATTGCTAATTACTAATTTGGTTGCTACATTGTACATCTTCTTCTTTTTTCAATAAAGCGGAAAGTGTAGTTAGGAAAGTCAATTCGGTCGAACCATTTAGAAGTAAAAAATGTGTTACTAATTGGTCTGCGTGTGGTTACGTATATTTGGACTCGGAGACGCTTTGCTGCAAATCAAAAGAAAATATTTCCAAGGCCTTTAACATCACACTGGGCAATGCGACAGAAAACATTGAATTTTTGCTGATAACCCAATGTTCCCCCCTTCTTCTCTTTTACTGCTGTATTTTTTTATTACCTTTGACGTGGGTTTGGTGGTAAAGAGAAAATATACAAAAAGGCCACAACCAGACCCTCACAAGCAGTCTCTTAGATTACAACAGACAGCAGGGAGTGACAGAAAACAACAACACATACAAACACAAAAACCACATACCCACAAAACAGACAAGACGGACAACAGGAACAGCCAAAAAACATTGCCGATACCATGAACACTGTAAGAGAAGGAAAACTAACAAAAGGAGACATTAATTTGGGCCTGCCATTATCCATTTCTAAAAGTGGCTCCGTAACTTATTAATTCTTTTCAGCAATTTTATATCAATCTGTATGTAGCTTTCATCAAATTTAAAAAAAAGTTGATTTATCTTAATTTGTATGAGTAATGTGGGGGAGAGGCATGAGGTGTTTCCGTCGTTCAAGTAGCTATAACCTCACTACTTAAGAGAAAAATAATATTTGTTTTTATGTTAAGCATAATTGCAACATTTTAAAAAGTCAAGTTATCATCATTTCGTGAAGATTGTGCTATTTTTAATGATTTTTTAATTGACATACAGAATTTAACGGTTCCATCGCTGCCGTTGAATTAGGATTGGGATTCTTATGACGCATGCACACTTTTTATAGCATTAACCGTTCAAAAATTTGAAGTTGGGGGTGCTCTTTAAACATCGCTGTTATTGCCAGTATTGCTTGAAACTAGAGAGTTTTAAAGTTTTAACACCTTTTTGGAATCCGGCTTACTGAGACCTTTAAACCTACTCCAAATCTTATATTGAACATTCCATAAGTGAAACTTGATTTTCAGTTCAGTGTCCATGAATAGATGCCCACCAGTCACTGGAATTTTCTATTACTCTCTGAAAATCAATAGTTTCAACTAATGATGTCATCACCACCCAAATATCGAATGTTTTCCTGTTCCCTCCTTTGAGACTTGACACAAACCACATATCTATATGCATTTCCTGAGACCTTTAAAAGAATTATTCCATTTTCACAGATCAAATTTAGAATCAGCCTGGATGAATGTATTCAAACAAACATTGTTTAACTTATAGGTTTGTTTTTGATTTGATTTTTTTTTTTTGAGATGGTTCCCGGGGTCCCTTTCCGTTGGCAAGGGAATACCATGCGCGACCAAAGAAACACGTAAAAAGGTATTTTTTCAAGATTGTGTGCACGATACGGGTACGTGAACAGGGTAGCAAAAACACTGGAAATTTAAAAAAAGTTACTTTTCACACTTGAACCGACACTTGAACTACGTGATTAGGGTCCGATTTGGGAACACCGAGTTTGTATCGAATTCAGCTCATTGTGTAATAATCTATTCAAACAGCCTATCTATCAGAACAAATTCCAAGACCCCTAGTCCGAGCATATAATTGACACGCTTTGTCAATTACACATTGTCCCCCATGTTTTTGGTAGCTATCTCAAAACCACACTGAATTATGGTCTGATAAACTTTTACAAAATCTAACCCGCTGCAAACAAAAGAGTTTATAGTGGTCCTATCCACACCAAAATCTTCTATTCAATGGTTTATTTTAATTACTGGCTGTATATAAGGTAATTTCGTTGTACTTCTAAAAGTTGAGTACATCAGTACTACAAACTTGTTTTGTGTATTTTTGAACCAACGTTTATCCGCTGGTATATGTCAGCAGGCACAAAAGTTGGGTAAAATATTGTATCAACCCGTACAAATAATAGTAAAGTTTACAAGTATTATTTTAATATAAGGCCCGGGATACATACAGGGCTCATCTATCCAACAAAAAACTGGAAAATACAGCATATTGTAAAAAAAAAAAAGTCATCACGTATTATAGTAATTATATACGTAGAGTCGGACGCGCCCCAAAAAAATTATTGTCAATTTTTGCAGTATTTTACTGCCGAAATCCGTCAAACTAGCGTAAAATAAGCACCCTTGTAAAAAAGGTTGTGGAAGTTGCAGGAATGATAATCAAATATAAAAAAACACTGACGAACACTGGGGGGCAATTCTACACGTCAGCGCAGATCCAAGTCGGATCCAGATCGGATCCAGATCTCGTATCAAGTTTGCGTCTACACACACGGCATGATCCGATCTGCACGCGTACATGGTGAGTACACGCTTGGTTAGTGTCGCTCACTTTAAGCGCGTACTTTTAGGTTACGCGTAAAGTATTCCTCGATTACCAAGGTTACGCGTAACATACGTACACTTTACGCTTCGAAAGGTCGCCGTACTTTCGCACTCACTG
Organism: Ophioderma brevispina; assembly: GCA_023653785.1. Classification (NCBI taxonomy): domain Eukaryota; kingdom Metazoa; phylum Echinodermata; class Ophiuroidea; order Amphilepidida; family Ophiodermatidae; genus Ophioderma; species Ophioderma brevispina. Next base: position 30,902 of record JAMKCH010021257.1, on the reverse strand, counting down.
CGCCGTGTAAAGTTCTATAAACAGTCTCCCGTGATCTGGATCTCGGGGAAACGGATCCGATCTGGATCTGCGCTGCCGTGTAGATTGCCCCACTGTAACCGGGACTGTAACTTAGCTCTTAGTAGGCCTATCCACAAGCTTCCACAAAGTATCAATCCAAATTTTTACGGGTCATACTGTAAAATTTACAGTTTGTTATTAAATACAAAACATCAAACTGTAAACTATATGCAGTGAATTTGAATGTAAACCTGTAAAAGCTGCAGAATTGCTGCCATTTTTCTTGTATTTTTTTTAGTATTTTTTCCTGTGTGTGTACCTTGGTGGGATGTTCATGGCCGGTGATGCGGGTGCGTTCAGGTATACTCCCATTAAAAAGCTGGTTGTGTGATGATATAACAGTTTTTAAAATTTGAATTAGAGCGACAGTTTAAAGTTAGTCATTTAGACCTGGAAAAGTTAACAACTCCAAAACCTTGGGTTGTAGATAGTACAAACTATACCTTTTTGGAATCCTTATGGTTGGAAAAATGTGGCATACTTTTCGACATGACTGGATCATTTTAAAATTTTGACCCCTGTGTAATCCTCGATTGTCCCCTACCTGGTTATAGCTACCATTCCAGAAATGCTATCATATATTTTTGTGTAGAGGATAGTGTATTGAGGCTGAATAATAAGTATCGTTTTGTCCCCTTACAGGATACCAATTTGGCTAAAATTTCCTGATGGCTATTCTAAAATCTTGGCATCAAATGCCTAAACACCGACCATCAAATGTCAAACATGTTTAGATTTAAAACCATGTTTAGATATAAGGTCTTAGATACTAAAGTATTAAACAGATATTTCAAAATGTTTAAAAACGTTGTGCAAAACGTGTCTATAAATGTGTTTAATTTCAAATCACTGTTTTTACAGCTCTTTCATTTTCTTCTTTGCTTACTATATAGCATTGCCTATATGGGGCAAGATGGGACATCAACGCATAACCAATGATGATGCTGGCATGTTCTATCCGATCAGACATCCGGGTAGCTGCTTTCAAGATCATATCTAAGCAAATTCCAACATCAAATGAAGCAAGAATTTACTATTATTTTTTCTTAACACCTTCCAGAATGGTTTTTAGAGGTGTATCGCATTATACCCATTTTTGTTACAGTTACAGTAATTTTGCTCTATGGACACACTGAAATAAGTGCGCTCCATTTGATCAGGTAAATAGTTAGTAATTATATGTTCATAATTTGATATATGTCATCATGGAATTAATGATCAAGGTATGGAAGCACAAGTGTCTTTTTGCCTTATTTAAACGAGCGTGAACCTAGATTAAGCAAACTGCAATCTAAGGTTTACGGTTTGTTATCTGGGTTTACATGGTTTAATAGCTTGTAACCCAAGATAAGACCCCTTATCTTGGTAACGGTGTTCCTCGGTTTAGGTCAGGGCGGACAGCCAAAAAATATAGGTGGCAGGGGGGCGGCCCGCCCCCGGAGATTTCAAAATTTAGGAAAAACGGGGGTTTTGCGCAAATTAGGGTTTTTAACCCAAAAGATGAGTTCATTTTGTACTGTTTCGACTGTTCTCCCTCCCTATGATGTTTCCCCCTCCTATGATTTTACCCTGGCGCCGCCCCTGGTTTAGGTGTGTTATTATGGGGGGGAGGTTTAGCATTTGTAAACCCCAACATGCACCGCCTTATCCGGGGGCTTACGGCTATATGGGGTTTACGTTTGTTAATCTGGGGTTTAGATCTGTATCCTAGAAAAGGAGCTTTATCTTGGGTTTTTTAAAAAGTAAACACCAGATAAGGAATTGTAAACCCAATATAAAGAATCGTAACACAAACATAGGCTTTGTTATCCTACGTTTATACGCTCGTTATCTGGGGATCGGGGAAAATCCTTCCTTAGATAACGAAGTAACCTTGATACAAAACATTAATTTGTGTGTTTACGACTTCTAATCTTGGATTCTATCCAGATTTATTATGTTTGTTATCTGGGGTTTAGCTCTGTAAACCCCAGATAATGCCCTTCATCCTGGGTTTATAGCCTAGCTGGGGTTTACAATTTGTTATCTTGGGTTTAGATCTGTTCCCTATAAGGAACCACTATATTGGGTTTACAAAGCTAAACCCGCGCAGATAAGGAATTAGATTGTAAACCCAAGATAAAAATCCTTAAAACCAAGATAAGGCTGGTTATCATATAAGAACCCACCGCGCCCCCTTCAACCAGGGTTCTTCGCATAAGTATGCATCATGGTGAAATACCAATTTCTGCACATTTTTCCATATTTCCTGTTCCTCCTTTCCCCTCCTGAAACTACATACTCTCTTAAGGTGATTGGGTCCGATAGATCCGTTTCGATATATTTTTTAAGATTTCGTAAAAGTAAATCTTTCACAGCTATGTACGGCAAATATCAAAACGTAAAAAATATGGTGGTCACGAACCATTTTTGAGAAAATTCCTAATTAAAAAACCTATTTTTTTCCAAATTTGTACACACGTCCCCTATGGAAAATTCATTTTTTCATGACATTTTTTCGATTAAAAAATCGTCGATAAACTTTTGTCCAATTTTTATAAAAGTTGCGCCTAAGAAGATCTGTCGATTACTGAAGAAAAAGTAGGGTCACCGGAACTACTTTTTCTGTTATTTTCGAAAATACTGCATTTTTAGTATTCTAAAATATACGCGCTAATTGAGGTGCGAAACGCCACAAAGTGTCACGCATGCACGCTTTAAGCTGACACGCGAACAAAAACAAGCACGCAAAATGTGCGCACCTGCACTGTTAAAAATAAACCTGTAAAAAAAAACAGGGATTGACTGGCAGCCACTCACAACCGTGCAGAACGTAAAATAACGGAGCCGTTAAAAATACGAAACCATTGCAGGAACGTAAAATAACGGCGTAAAATCCTCAGCTTCACAACGTTTGTTGGTTTTTGACTTGTTTTTAAAAACATATTAAGATTAAAAACTTCATACAATCCTCCTGACCAATTTTTCACGGTGTAGCTATGGCATCATACAAACGTTGTAGTTTATAACGTACCACGATGGTGTAAAAAAGTATATTTCAGGCAAACACTTTTGAGAAAAAAGGCAATAACCAAAGGGAAAACGTTAAAGAAATACAAAAGTAAACCAGTTTTATTACACTTTGTTTTTATGGTAATATACACATTCTAATGTCCACCAATTACTTATTAACATCTGAGGGTACTTAATAATGATGTAAATAATGTACCTACCTTGATTCGAACCGAGCCTTAAGATTTTACCAAGTCCTAACCTTACCATTCACTAGATGACCTTAACTAATAGCCGATGCTAATTAAATATATGTGTACTACTTTTTTCAATTAACTAAATCTATTACAAAAAGGAGGAATTTAGTTCTACAAAGTTTTTAACAACTATTTTAAAAATGCAAGGGAAAATAAGATTTGAATTTTTTAAATGACGTCACTTACGACGTATTTAATACGATTTTCATAGTCATACATATCTTTTACACTAAAACAAGTAAGTTACAAAAACTTAATATTACGGAAAATATAATACGTCAGGGTATAATACTACTCTTTTTTCAAATGGTGTAGTCATTATTTTCTACCACTGTTTATTTACATTTTTTCTGGCTTCCAAATTGGTAATTTTACGTGAAGATTATTGAATAATTAGGTTTGACCGTAATTTAAAAGGTAAAGTCTGGTAAAATTAGGAACTTTTTAACAGTGTGATTAAAACTTATGAGCATTATGTTTTCCCTCTTTGTAATTTTAATCTTTCATATTGATATTGTTTTTGTGATGTATGATGAGAGTCAATAAAAAACCTATGGTAAGAAAAGGGAAGAAACATTTTTATGAAGGTGAGAAAGGGAAAGAAAGGGCGTGTCCAGATTTCGTGATTTTGAATGCATTGAAGCGTGTACTCTGAACCAGCATTAGTTGGAAATCGAATATAGGCCGACTAGCCCCTACTTCTCCTAATTTGCTAAATACTGGTGCAGAATTCGTTCCTTTAACGAACGTTTTAAACGAATTAATACAATTGTCATTGGGAACTTAAATACCCATATATGAGCATTCGCTACGCGGCCGTCGTCTTTTACGCCAAGTTGCTCGGCCCTATGACTGCAAGTGGCGCCTGGCACAAAAATTCTGTGGTTTTTGGTTTGAGAGAGAGAAATCAACAGCAAAATGTAAAATCAAAGCCTTGTATCAGTTGAATAGATAGGTGATTTTAGATTTGCATCACTTTCAATGTTTTTAAAATGATTATGAAGTTCCACGTAATTGAGTCAATCTTTTCACGAAATATAATCAAGATTCCTTTTTACTTTACGGTCTTTCCTGCCGTCAAGTCACTGAATTATCCTTCTTTTAAGTTAGATTAGCGTTTTCCATAAAGACATATGCTGTTGGGAATGCTGAAGTGTCTTATATCTACAGAAATGCAACATACCCTGTTGTTTCTTTCATTCGTTTTGTGTTTTCCTGTCCTATAATTTTTTAGGGAGCTGATACAAACCCGTGGATTTTACTGTTTTGTTTTAAGATAATATATATGATAAGATCAGTCAGGAATTTAAATTTTTAGAATCCTTGTAGCCTTTTCAAATTTCACTCGCGAGCAACTATGTAAGAACGATTAAAAGAGTTATTGAAAATAAATATGCATTATTTTTTTTTTTTTTAATTTTTGCTTTTATATTAAAAAAACAATAGATTTCACGAAAAGTTTCTCTTCGAGAAAGTGCTTTTTTATTATCGGAAACATGTATTGGATTTTGGGTTTGTTTGCTTCTTTTATATCGCGAAATAGCAGGCTTCGGATTTGCCGAAACACACTCCTCGATTGAAAAAAAAAAGTGTGTTCGGCTGCTAATACGATTGCTACCCACGGAGCTGGTTGGATATCGCGCGTATAACAACTAATCCCTGACCTGTCGCGCGACCCACGTCTGGATCTGGATTGGGTCTGGGGATCGGATTTTGGTCTGGCATTTTCAACTGTTTTAGGGTCGTACAGGGGGTCGCCAACTTTCATGCACGTACATGGGTCAAGTAAACAAATTATGAAGTCAATAAAATGCGCCCGCTTATGTGATATCATGTGGAGGGGTGGAGGTTGTGAAATGTTTCTTGTAGTCTCTGCTATGAATGCGGTTAGGGTCGGTTCAAAATCTCTGGTTTCGCATAGGTCGTTCATTCCAGTCCATATGGTCCTTGGGCAATAAGAATATCTTTATTGTCCTTTCGTCGTTGGATTGATTGAAGCTTGTCTGTTATCTTAGTGCTTGTTCTATATATTTCTACTCTGTGAGTACTGGTCGCTTGAATTACCAACCTAGCCCTTTTGCTGATTTTGTACATTCAAGCTATATCAGTCTAGATGCTTTTCGCGTTCCTGTAAGTGATTCACATTCCAGTCTCAAGCATGGAGGTCACCTAGAATGTCGTCCCCTGTAGTCGGAGACAACGAACCGGCAGCTCGCCTCTGGAGTGTTTCGATTTCTAGAATGAGTATCTCTTTCTTTTCCTTGGTATGCGGTCCCGACAGAATCGACCAATATTCAAGAGTGGGTCTGATGATATTTTTGTATGCTATAGCTTTAATAGCTGTTGTCGTGCACCATAGGTTTTCTTTTGACGAAGCCGAACTTTTGGTGTGCTTTGTTTTGTAAAGTGGGGTCGATATGTCTTCCATTTTATTTCTCGCTCAGTTCACTCCAAATGGGTGATTATCATAACTTCTGCGAGTGCTCCACCAGCAGAAAGTTTGTACAAGGAACAATTTTTGGTGGGTTCTGTCTTGTTGTTATTGCATAACTTGCACTTAGATGGGGTTAAGTTTTCATTTTCCCAGTGTGTGTGCCAATTTTCCAGCCTAGTCAATGTCTTGTGTTGAGAGATTGAGTTGTGTCTTCATGTTTCCGGACTGTATGTACGCAACAATCTGCGAAGAGCCGGACTTGGTTTTCAACATTCCATGGTAGATCGTTAATGAAAACGAGAACACCTATCTGGACCATAACTGTGCCTTGGTGTGACACTTGATGTCAACAGTTTTGGCCGTTGATGTTTCGCCATCTACGACTACCGGTAACCCGTGGTACAACGGCTGTCAAGAAGTCGCGAACCATTTTAGAAGTAGATCCGCGGATCCCATAAAACTCTAGTTTCCTAAGCAGGCCGTTCCTGTTGCAGCTTTGTCGAAGTTTAGCGAAATCGAGATTGCCACCTGTGTATTTTTAACACCTCGATAGTTCGAGGCGATGTCTTGAACTGTTAAGATGAGTTGGGTTTCGGTTGAGTGCTGAGCGCCTTAACCCATGGTGCCCGGTTTTCAAAATATTATTCTGGTCGAATGGGTCACAATTTAGAATGAATGATGTGGCTCTAGTAACTTGCTGGTGTACACGGGTTAGAGACTGGTCTGTAATTTTCTGCTTTTTGTGCTTGTCCCCTTTTTTGATAGCAGGGGTTGTTTATATTTTGCCTTCCCTCGCATTTTTTGGGTGTTGATCCTTGGTCGATGGATGATTGGTATGTCTGCCACCATTGGCGCTATGGCTTGGAGCCGCCATGCGGTTCAATCAGTCCCAGGATCCAGTTTGAATCCGTGCCAGCAGCCTTGTTTGGATCGAGGGTTTACAATCTTTTCTGTACCCCTTCTAAGTGACAGTAAATGAGGTGTATTGTTGGGTGGTGACTGTCCCAAGGTTTGGTATTAGTTTCTCATTCTTCTGTAAGACGCCGCAAATTGATTTCCGAAGTACTTCTGGGCCTTGTTGTCTACTATGCAGTACATTTTATTACCTATGTTTAAGTCTGGGATACCACTCGCTTGTGCCAGGCGGCGTGTTGACGAATCCCCAGAAAAACGCTTTGTTTTCCGCAGCCAAAAGCGTGTTGGAGGTGGGAGTCGATATACTTGATCTGGCGCTCTTAAGGCTTTTTTTAAGCTCTTTACAGCACTTGGAGTAATTCCGTCCCAATTTCTTGGGTCGTTGTACGCCTTTGCTTTATTGTACAGTTCTTGTTGTTTGGTTCTGCATAATCTCCTTCTGTACGTCAAACCATGGTAGTGAATACCTGTTTGAAGTAAATTTAGTTGGGACATGCTTGTCGATGGTCCTGTGATGGCTTCTTCAAGTTTTTCATATTTGCACGGAAGGGGTTTATCTTTGTAGTTTTCATAGGTGTCTTGAAATTTTATCAGATCTTGAATTATTTGGTCCTGATCAATCTTTTGTTTTGATGTAAATTTCCGTTTTGGTAGTTTCTTACGCCTGGCTTTTAATTTTCCTCACTAGTCCACATTGTGATCAAATTATTCCCGGTGATACGTAGTCTCTAAGATGCAGCTGTCATTTTGGTAAAAAGCAATGTCTCAAGAAATTTTTTCGTCCTCTGTTTGGCTTCAGTCACCAATCTGTCGCAGCACCTTTTTCTTCAACAGTCTGTAGTAACTGGTCTGCTACCACCTCCCTATAGGCCCAGTGTTCTCGGTGCTCTTTGTTTGTGATCCAGTCGATGTTTGGTTGGTTCACATCACGCAGGTAATAGTAACGTCAGTTTTCCTTGTTGATTAAACTCATCCTGTCGAGGGAGTCCTGGAGTGCTTTAAACACTTTTTCCGCGCGGTCATTGTGTTTTTGGTTTATAGTACTTCCAATTAACAATGTCCGTCTCCCTTGATTTCAACCGGGTTCCCCACAAAATCTCAGTCATTGGTGTGTCCACTCTGCTTGTGGGTCCGATCAAATCCTTCTGTGCGCAAATAAATAACAGCCCCATGGTCCGTCTTTGTCTGTCATGCGATAGCCAGGTTTAAGAACTGGTATCACTTCTGAAGTTGCTATGTTGCTTGATAACCAGGTTTCTGTGCCCTTGATGATGTTCCGGGGTCATGAGTACTATATTGCCTCAATTCAAAGCAACCTTGTCTTTATGCTCTGAAATTTTATAACCAATAGTATTTTAGAAACCTCTGCTTCAGAGTTCTGATGTCCTTTGTTTGTGTTTTTCATCTGAGTGACTATGGTCTCGTCACAGCTATTGTCATCTTTGGTAATTCAAATGTAGGCAGTCACTAATGGGTTGGATTCGCTTTGCGAGCATTCCAGATCGAAGGACGAATGGTTTCCTCTCTGACGTATATACTGTCCGTTGTTAACCCGACAAAATGGTGTGGAACCAAAATTCTGGCATTTGGTCGCATAGAATACCTCTGCGCACGCATTGTGACGTAAGCTTCTTCATACTCACACTTGGCTACACTCTTTTCAATACCATGCTAAGGTTTTTATTTAATGATGTTATGCCAATCTTAATTTTGTTGTCAAACCCAAACAGGATGCATGAAACCTTACTCCAGTCAGCATCATAGCAGTAAACCCAACGTCTGTTCTTTGCACCCTTGGTTTCACAGACTTCACAAATATTACGGTTTGATCATGATAGTAGTAGCGCTGGTGCAGGGTAATACGAAGATGATGTAAAAACATTACAACATGGGTAGAAACATAAATAAATCGTATGTCTGGCTGGTAACTAACGCTAAAGATGACGTCCAAATCTGCTGCAAGCTCCTGATGATGCTGCTGAAAAAAAAATGCACAGATATACTACTCTACAGTTCTGACCCGGCTATTACTGAAAAACTGATGGGTGGCACACCAATTAGTCAGCTGCGAATATCCACTGACCTTGGCGAAACACGGGCTGGACATTATTAAGGAAAAATTTCCCGACAAATTGAACATCAAAATATTTCATTACGAATGTGGGTAATTATATAACTTACAAGATGATGCCGTCCAAGTCTGCCTGCAAACTCCTATGGTTCTGCTTGAGAAAATTTTGACAGAGATACTACGTCTACACGACTATCAACGGGGAAACTGCACAACCATACTAGCAATGCCTACTAATCTATTACGGAAAACTGATAGGTGCACCCCAGGTATTCCAGCTGCGAATATCCACTGACCTTGGTGACTCACAGGCCGGACAGTTTTAGGTGGAATTACCAACCAATAAATCTCTTAGCCGAAATCCTTAGTACAATTACCTGTCACAAATGAAGGAAGCCAAAATGCAACCTTGGATGCCTGGTCTGGTAGACGGGTGATCAGTGTCATCCAAAAACTGCTGTAATCGCTCCTGTGATACAGATGATAAATCGTGCAGCAAAAAGTACCGTCAGACACCCTACAAAACTTTTCACAAAGTACTAAGGCTACTGATAAAAAAAAAAAAGCAGCAAATCTGGAAATTGCTTCTTGTGCTGATCTGCTGGCACGCTGTCCTTTCCATGTAAATATTGCACAATGACGATACAAAGCTCTTTTATTAACTATTATATCTCTTAGTACCTACTTATGTTCATGCTTACCACACTATGGAAATATATCAAATAGTCGGCACACATAACATCGGTAAACATCAATACTAAAATCCAAGATGGCGTCGAACCGTCGATGGTTGTGTCTTCCGTTCAAGGCTTTCCGCGTTACAGAGTCCACTACAATAACGATATTTCGTAGACAAATGCCGAAAATCAAGTTTTTTTAAAACACTAATAAATGTGAAAGAAAAGGAACACACTTAACTATAGGTCTTCATAAGATGATAAAAACACGCTGCTTACAATACTCCATTTCTGCTGCTCCGCTGGTCAAGTCCAAGAAATGGGCGTCGCTTTCCCTCGGGTACCACAAATAAACCATACCAGTCTACAAATTATGAAGTGAGGATGGAGACTGCAATACACAATCGTTAAATGATGCAGTTCTCTTCTTAAATGGCGTCTCCTTTGTTGTGGGGGATCCATACGTAACTATTCACTACACCATAACATCTGGGTACATGTACTGACACTATCTACTTGCGTGACAGATTCGATTAAAAATCCCCCAAAAATCAATTCTTTACATTCCATCACAATCATCCTATCACCAACATATCATATAACCCAAATAATAACTACTATCGACGATGAAGGATGGAGAAAATAAATTTCACAAACACCAAATCACTATCAGCTAACAAGTTCTTCTAAAAAACGGCCTGCGATGCTATAGAGACATCTACATGGGTGCAACACAGATTTCACCATCAGTCCCTTAACAAAAATGAAAGTACTGATTTTGGCCCTGAATGTGGAGCTTTTCTTCAAAAACATCCCCACAAGATTAAGCTGAGACAATGTTTCTTCTTCTTTGCGTACACATTGTGAAATTTCTAATTTCATATAGTAGCAAATATGAAATGCAGCCTGTTTTATATTGAAATATAAGCAAATGAAAATCAATTTTTTTCTCTTTTAAGACATTTCTGGTAGCAAATACAATGGGGTCGAATCTATTGATGTCTAAGCTAGGAAATTACTATTATGACACAATATTTGGGTGCCTCACAAATCTGTAGCATTTATAGATTTTTTATTTACATTACAAGGGTTTAATATGGTTTACCTAATATACCCAGTTTGATAAAGAGAAATGAAGATATTGTGTTTTTCTATATTTATTGTTTTTGAGAACTGTCCAAAATATCATTTTATTAATATTATTTTTTTGCATCATGGTTTATGTAATGAACGATTGGGGTGTTATCACCACTGCAAAAATTGGCAATTTTCTTCCGTCGTTAGTTGCAGCTATATGTTCTGATCTTCTGTCATTTCACTGTTTTCTAATGAACAAAGGACAATCGGTATAAAGCAATTTGTGGACTAGAAACCCTTATTCTGTTTTGAAAATTGGCTTTCAATTTCAACAACTGAGATACGATGGATCAACGGCAAAAAAAAAAAAAAACAACACAGGTAAGGCCTAGAGCAGTACGTTAGCCTCAGTCAGGGCCCGAGTCATGGTGCCAAAATGAATGTCCATTTCGATTTTCGTATCAAGGTCGTGTTTGCGTAGCATCGCAGTGCAACGACGCCATTAACATCTGGTCAATGAGCGCGTGTTAGCTATAGTACGCGAAGTACCGTGCGCCTGCCATGGGTTCAGCGGCCTCATGCATACGGTGTAGCAGGCGCACCGAGTAATTCCCGTATCATAGCAACGACGCGGCGTAGCCTCTATCTGCACAGATTGGAAGGGTACTAAGCATAAAGGTAAAACCAACACAACCCCAACTAACTTTAAGAAAATAATGTAGTTTAAATTTTTAAAAATCTCCCTTCCGAAATTTTCCTAACATCTGTATAACATCATAGAAAAACATAACCGGTACAGAAATTCATAATAAGAATTTAATAATATTTTTACCAGTATTTTACTTCTTCTTAGACTCTATTAAAAGAAGACTTAGTTTCGCTAGACTCTAATATGCCTCGATGGCTCGCCATCGACTGCAAAAAGCGGAGTCTTCACAAAAGATTACTTTGTTCGCGGGCCTCGCGACCCTTGACCCTTCATACGCAACCGTAAATGCACATTGTCGTAACTAGGGCGAGTATATAGACGCTGACAACATGCCCGCGTTGTCTTGTAAACATACTGACGTTTGCTTATCATTTTGCGTTTTGTGTCTTGCGACAAGTTACAGTTAAGAAATAGTCTCAGGGATTCCGTAATGTAGACCGGGGGGGGGGGGGGGGGGCATCACTATGATGAGCACGCGTCATGCTCCTGTCGAAGTCCCTCTTTTTTTTATACCATCTGTCACTTTAATGACCCCCTTTTTTAAGTCCTCATAGTCAATCACTCACAAACAAAAACACCCAATGCGGGGGACCGATTTTAGGGAGCTGTAACAACGAATGACCCCCTTTTGTGCTAAAACCCCCTCAACCTTATTGTTTGGTCCACCCTGTATTTTGTGTGTAACAAAGAGTCGTGGATTTTATTTATTCAGCATATAGGATTATTCTATAGCCATCAATGTGTTTTAATTCACTTTGGCATCACTTCAGCCTCCATTATCTGAAGGCTGACATACCGAATGCCCCCATTTTATTCTCCTCTACATAGTACATTGAATGATCACCGATATCAAGGGTCGATAGGAGCAGGTACGTCACTTTCATATACGAGTGCCCCCCCCCCCGGGTGTAGACCATGCGATTTTAATCTAGGGCCTATCAATCGAAAGTTTTGCGGAATGATTTTCTCTTCTTAAAGGTCCCAGGAAATGCAAATATAATTGACGTGGTTTGTGTCAAGTCTACAAGGAGGGACCAGAAAGCATTCAATATTTGGGTTGGTGATGTCATCATTAGTGAAACTATTGATTTTTCAGAGATTAATAGAAAATTCCAGGTGACTGGTTTGAATCTATTGATGACACTGACTGAAAATCATATAGTTTCACTAATGACGTCACTGTCCCTGTTTTTTGGAATGGAATGTCTGTTACGAGACGTATTCAAGGTCAGAAAAGTAACCTCCCGTGGTTCATAAAACAAAATTCACAATGACTATTTGTAAGAAGATTGACTTGACCAAGATGTAAATTCAAAACAATTATTTTAATACATAAATTAAATCACACAATATACACAATCAACAATGCACAAAATGATTATCTATATTTCTTACCTATTTAAAAATCAAATTAAAACAACACATCCCATTAATATCAAAGTTCACAGTTCTCGTTGGGTGCGCACCAGGGTCTTGTAGAATCAGGTTCACATAAATCTTGGCGACACAATTCTTGCTGGTACAGTTCAACTAGTTTCGCGAAATCGCAAAAGTCCTTTCTCGCTAGACCGGCCGATTAATTTACAAACTCGTAGACTTGAAGAACAATGGAAGTATAACTGCAGCTGGATGGTATAACATTTGTCCATACAGGTACTCAGTGCATTAAAGGGTGAAGGGTCACTGGTACCAGAAGAAATGGTCCTGCTGGAATGTAATGTTAACCTTTTGTTTTTCCAAGTTACCAAGTTTTAGGCAGCTCCTGACAATTCTAGCACCTTTCTAGTTTCTTTGAATTACATAACATTTTAAAAAATCAATGTTATGAAAGTTCTCCACCTTTTGTTTGAGAGGTCTACACGTCGCTGAAATCTCTTGACAACTGGCACAGAGAAATAACTTGCAACAGTAATTTTGTCCACAGCAATTTTCCCATGATGCAACACAAAACAAGCGAAGACAAGTCGAAATCTCACAATCTTCTACAGTTGTTCGCTGAAACATTTTTAAAGGAAGCCACATCCTGGTGCTCGAAGTGTTTTGACATATTCAATTATAACACAAAGTCTATTGTTCTTCAACAGGTGTGCAATCTTTCTTCCTATAGGTAACAAAGAACTGTCTGTAGAGTTCTCATAATGGAGAAGATAAGAACTGTGCTCCTCTTGTTCTCAGATTGCGGACATATTCTGACATGTGCTTCATGATGTCTTCACACACTAGTCCAATTAGAACTAGGTCCAATCAGATTAGTCATGCTTATTGCACAACACATTGCAAGTTTCATAATGTTCCAGTTCTCCTCACTCATAATTTATATGATTAAATTTAACATTATTAATTAATAAGAAAAATAATAATAATATTCAGGAGTCAGTCAATGCCCCCATAAAGATTTGAAGTATAGGTGTATCTCATTTCCTGGTACCTTTAACACTCGAATTTATTTTGACTCTACAAGTGGAATCATGGGCCTTGATAATAGGCCGCTTGTATATGAAATTGGCCTGTTTTTATACCGTCCCCTGGCTTGAAAAGCAGTAGGTGTATATAAGAGAGCGCGCATGTCCGTGTGTGTCCCAGTTTGGTTAGGTTTTCCGTTTTTCACGTCTTGTTCGAAAAGTTTAAGGGGTTTTGACGTAGACTGATCCTTCTGTCGTTCAACATAAGTACGCACGGCCCCTCATGGTGCTATGGGCGTAAAGAATTGTGGGTAAAAAAAGGGCGCCGCGAACGGCGGACTAGGACTCAGTCTAGGTTTTGAAGACGTGTGGATTTTTTTTTACGCGCAAGCTGCTTCACACCTTCAGCATTCTGTTTAGAGCCCAGTCATTGGACAAATGGAAGAATTTTAGTGGTTTGATCTGCGACGTATCATGCCATACGCGTGATAACTGGGCTCTTTTGCGTTTTTTAAAATCGCGCATCTCTACTCCTGCGTTCCTGCTTTGCTGCGTGACCGAATGTATCGCGGATTTTTCTTGCCACCCAACAAGATGCCCAATTTAAAAGTTCCAAATTTCAGTGGTTTTTGTGCATGTAATGGAAAAAGTAAGTCTGGTGACCCTCATTTTTTTTATTTCAAAATTTTGAAGAACGACATTAGGACCTGAACATATTTAGAAATTACCAATTTTATCGAAAGAAAGTTTTTATTTTGTGGGCGTCCAAACGTCAAATTTTGAATTTTCCCCATATACTTGCGTGTTTAAAAATGACAACATACTTTTTTTTTTGGCTATAGCTCAAAAACAAAGTCGGTGACCCCCCTTTTTTATTTTAGATTCTTAATCAGCCACCGTTGTAAATATCATATATATGAATTCTGAAAAATTTGGGGTATCGAGTAGAATCGCTAACACGTCAAACCCCTTAAGTCCGATTTAAAACGCAGAAAACCCTTGGGGTTAAGGTGGCAGACGGGTTCTTCATAGTGATGATGTCAAAGGTCATAGACCAGGGGTGTCAAAGGTCATCTGAGGTCCTGTTGTGGGTTGTGATTATACATGGCCGTACGCAGGATTTTTCTTAGGGGAGGGGAGGGGGTCGGAACTTAGAAAAAATTGACCTTTTTGTAAGGTGGACCTAGCCCCTCTTAAATGGGTCTTTTGTACCTTATCGCCAAAAGGGGACTTTTTTGTCAGTATTCTCTAAATCGTGGACCTTTTATCAAAAAGTTAAGCAAAATTGGACCTTTTCCCCTTTGTGTGGGATTTGGGGTGGTTCTAACTGCACCCCCCACCCCGCGTACGGGCCTGTAGTGTGTGCATTTGTTCCAGTTTTGTTAGGTTTTCGTTTTTCACGTCCTGTTCGGAAAGTTAAGTTCGATTTAAAAACCAGACTTTTGGGGTTAAATCCAAAGATTGAAATTTCAAATCTCAATTGAGTGTGCACTCAACCACAGCCGAAGAAAAGATTGAAAAGTCAATATTTTAGATGACATTTCAATCTTTGGAATTAAGATAAAATTCAATTAAAATCATTTCAATCTACAATATTGAGCTTTTTCAACCGTGTCCTTTCGTCTGTGTGAAGTGCACACTCATAAGATTGAAATTCAACAATCTGTGGATTAAAGAGAGATATGATGCATAGGTTGCATTCATAGTGGATGATGTCAAAGTCATGGGACCAAGGTCAAAGGCATCTGAGGTCATTCTGCCATCGTGCCAGGGGATGACGCAAGTTTACTTGCTGTATTTGTATTTTCGTGTGTGTCAGCTATATGCTATTTACACCAAAAACCTGGTCCTTCTTCCTCGATTGCGGTTTTTGCAGTTTAACATTGCAGGTGTACTTTACCACAGCATGTCAACATGCAACACTGAGTGATATGAACAACTCTTTAATTTTGGCAATTTATCACAGAATTAAATGATTAATTCTGTGCAATTGTACCCAGACCTGGTGAAATTTATAAGTCACCTTTGCTCAACTGGGGTACCACTTAGGCCTACTTAATATTTTCCAACTAACTAGGGTAAATATTTAGCCAATAAAGGTTGTTTAACACTCCCGTGTTAGGTAAGTTGTTAGCTCACTGTTCTAAAACTGTGAGGAGTACTTTTTGTACTTATGACATGATCATTGCTTCATTGTATTTCCATATACGTTTAGAAGCCGCTATGTCTTTGTCTTATTTATTATTCGTTTTTAATTGTACAACCTGGGAGACCATTCAATGATAAAAATGGTCGTAATTGTAAACCAAGTTCTAACACTCGAGTTTTAAGTTACGAAGTTTTGCCAATTTTATTTATCTTATGTTGTATATAGGGGGGGGGGGCTCATAGATTACAATTATTCTTATTATTGCGATTTTTTTTGATTTTATAAGCGGAATCATATGGCCCATTTGGGTATATATAGGCCCGTATAATACGTAGACCTATCGCTTATTTGAGCTGAATAAGTGAATTTCCCGAGGATGGCGCCCTCAATTTTTCTAACAATCGTGTTTTTTTTTGGCATACATACTGCGTGTTCATCTCTGAAGGCACTCAAATATATGCCCTTCAGCTTGAAAAATCGTGAGTTTGTTATTAAATTCCGGTTGAAAGTAACTATAGTCCGGCGGGAGCCATAGTCCCGGACTCCATAACGATAACTATAAAGCGTGAAACTAATGTTGCGCGAAGAAGTCACTGAATTAGTGCCCTATTCCTTACGTTGTAGCCGACTGTGAGTACGCCGGACTATATTACTCTGCACCGGATTCGGATTCCTGAACTTTTGTTATACTCGCAACATTCGTACTGTCATCATAAGTGTCATGGTTTAATAGTACCGTGCATCAAAGGGGAAAATCCGGTTCATCTCAAACTTGGAATTGATCCTTCTCATGTGACTATCATTAGTTCTACTTGACTACTTTGTAATTAATACAACAAACTTTTAAAAATCTCTGAGTCGGCCTTTAAGTGATTTGGCCAATATGGTGCCAAACAATGTTTGCTCATTTTTCGCATGTTTCAGCCCAGGCCTATTACATTGACCGAATAAACCCAACTCGCCCTTTTTACTTAGGCCTATCGGTATATTTCGTGGTCTTATACTATAGTAAACCCTTTTGAGTTTCAATGAGTTCAGTGGGCGGCACCGTGGGGGGGGTGGCAGTGGTTGAATTTCACCAATTTTTTTTGCCCCTTTAGTTTGCCTCACACCTCACCCCCCCCGAAAAAAATGACGATTTGGGCAAAATCAGTGGGGGTGATTTTTTTCGGGCCAAAATTGGTTAAATCTGTATATTTTTTGGGTTGTTTGCTCCCAATCTCACTCCTCCAATGTTCACTCCCCCCCGAAAAAGAAGTCCTGCGCTTCCATGATTGATTCCTCGAAAGGTAATTTTTCACAACCGATTTAGCGTGTTTTGCTGTTACGGTCTGGTAACTTTAACCACCGGGGTGGCTATGAACAAACACTTGTTTAATGTTTGGTAAATATTTACCCAACTTCGATTATTTTCCCCAACTTTGGTAATATTTACCCAACAGATTGACATTTATTTACCCAACTTGGGTAAATAAGGATATCCCTTGCAACTTCTTCAGTTGATTTTACTTAGTCCAATAAAGAGTATGGTTGTTCATAAGCTCACCGTGGTTGATACAGGTTTTTACCTCAATCAACGTTTTTTATAAAGCAAGCGTGTAGGCTAAAGTGTGGGTGCAGGTCGTGTTCCGAAATTGGTCCGAAAGGGCATTTATTCGAAATCGGAAAAAGGGTTCATTGCTCCGAAGGTTTTACCTCCGAAGGGTCAAAATTTCTCCGAATTTTTGGAATATCGACCTTTCGAGAATTAAAACTTCGGGGTAACACCTTATTTTTTTATTCCATAGGAACTTAATCCGAACGGTGGTTCTTTCTTCATCCGAATTTTCGGATTATCGCCCTTTCCGGAAAGCGTTCTGGATAAAACCCTAAGAAAATTTTTACTCAACCCTAACCATAAGGGATTGGTCATATATCAACTTTGGGCATCGTTCCAAGCCAATATCTCGAAATGTCTTCCGCAGCTGAAGCTTCGATTGCCCTCGGTTAACCAACAAGAGCGCACATCCTGCGTAGCGCAAGAGTTTTTTACGCAAAATAAAACATCGTATACGCACGAGCGCGTGAGTATGGTAAAGGAAAGAATGGTTCATGTTCAAAAAGGCATGGGACTCTTTGAACATGAACCATTCTTTCCTTTATCGTCTTTGGTCAACACTGTTTTTTTCATTGTGTGTTCTCCCCCCTGCATCTTGGAAGCAGTGAGGAATGGGGGAGGGAAATTGGCCCTCCCTTAGAGCGTTGTCTGCGCATTTGACTCGAACCGGCGACTTGTCGGCTCTCCCCCTTATTGTTCCGCAGTAAAATTACGCCACCATTACTGAATTTTTTTCGTGATTATTGTGGTCCCCACCATTTCATCCACTAGATAATTTCTGGTGCTTTTCACTGTTTGAAAATAATACATATGATTAGTTCAATTCGTAATATGTATATAGATTATATTGCTAGACCATCGAATCAAGCCCGATACAGACCTCACTATGCTTAAACAGCGCAATGGTGCCTATCATTATTTTTTTATTTTGGTAATATCGTACTTTATACTCAGATAGAGAAAAACCTTTTAGCTTAACCCATGTTCCGAATTTTGGGTTCGGTATTCATTTTGTGCTGTAAAAATGTGGTGCTTATTTGTGGGGACTGGATAGGCCATTCGAATAGTGTTGCCTTTCCCATATAAGTTATTTTATTGGAATATGTACCCTGTCAAATCAGGGGGGTTTTGGTTTTCAGTTGAAGACTCCTCATTGCATGTCGGTCTTTTAAGAACAAAAGCTATCAAAACCCTAATAATAATAGGGTCTAGACCAGGAGTGATGCCGCCTCTCCTGTCTCAAACTGCAGACTATAAGGATATTACAAAAAGGTAGGGTGAAGCGAATGTTATAGGCCTAAATCGAAAGAATCGATACCCCACCCGCTACCCGCTGGTCACGCAACACTCATAGACACGGCCCCTCAACACGTTGCGTGTTATTTCTGTGCGTTTTTTGTCGGAGCTGTACGCAATAAGATGTCGAAAGGTTCATTTTTTCAAGAAAGATAAGGATTTTGCATGATATCTGCAAAACGGGTACTCGGGGTGTGCTCCCCCATTATTTTTTTGTTTTATTATTAGAAAGCTGACATGTGTGCGCAACTTATATAAAAAAATCTAACAAAATTATGGCTAAATTTTTAGCTATAAACAAAAAATGCCTCCGAAAAAATGATTTTTCCAACAATTATGTATAATTTTGGCGAAAAATTGTGTATTTTGTAATTGTTTTTAACTCAAAGTTCCTCGGTGACCCCCCGATTTTTTTCTTGAATTTTCCGTCATATCGATGAACCGTATTTTTGGGTATTGAAGGAAAAGTGTATGGCGGGAAGTTATATATGACCCACCCCTTAACGCTAACTTCAACCATTATTAACCAAAAATGCAGGTGTTTAACTCCAAAGGTCGACCTTCCGAAAATTCGGAGAAGCGACCTTTCGGAGAAATGACCTGTCCATAGTAACAAAATAATTAAAATAATGGTTTTAGTTTAAAATATCCCGAAAGTATTTTATTCCTAAAGGTCGAACGAAAATGCAGAGAAACCTTATCAGAATAATGACCTTTCGGAGTGAAATCTTTCGGATCAAATACTTTCTGATTAATAACCCTTATTTTCATTTTCGGAATAAAAATCCTCGGAGAAATGATCCTTCGGAAGAAAATGATCGATCGGAGATAAAACCTTACGTAGTAATTTAAAAAAAATTGGAAAATCTTTCTTTTCGGAGAAACGACCTTCGGATTAACGAACTTCGGACTAATGACCCTTCGTAACAAAACCGTTCGGAGTTATGAGTTTTTCCATAGAACAGTGTGTTCGGAGTAAATGACCTTCGGAGAAAATCCTTTCGAGCAATGATACTTCGAATATGGAACTGCCCCCGTAAGGGTATGAGCAAAATTTATGAGCAAATGTCTTATTTCCTTACTTAAAGTCGACTAAGAGAATTTCCCGAGAAGGGCGCCCCTCAATTTTTTCAAACAAATCGTGTTTTTTTCTTTTTGCATATACATAATGCTTGTCATAACTAATCACTGTGTGGGAATAGTCCGTTTGGCTGGGTGGGTCCCCCGTGGTGCATAAGATGTGCCTAAGTTACTCTTCACAGCTGAACTAGACCATCCCTACTACAAAAAAGTGAGGGTAGACTTTTGCTACCCCCCCGGCACTTTTTGTCGCTAGAAGGGGCGTTTTTAAAATGGCCGCCAAAATGCCATTTAACACAATGACGTTTTCATGCCACTATCTGGGGTGAATGTCCAGTTTTTCCAGTGTTTTGCTATAATTTTGTTGATGTCCAAATGATATAGAGCTCCTATTTACACTTATATGTATTCCTAATGGAGGGCGCTTTTCAAACATGGGCCCCAATGGTGGATTTACAAAACCCTATACTGATTTTTGAATAGCCATAAACGTGGTTCAATGGCACAGTGTTTTCAGTGTTTTGCTATATTTGTTGATGTCAAATGTATAGAGCAGCATCATATTCACCACTTAAATGGATTCCTATTGGAGGCGCTTTTCCAAAATGGCCAACAAAGTGCGATTTAGCACTTGTAATGATATGTTAATAGCCATAAATGGGGTACAATGGCCCCATTTTCAGTTGTTTCTTTTCTTATTTTTAATGTCCAATGTAGTGGGGGGCACATTCACTATTTAATAAATGTATTCCTAATGGTGGGCGCTTTTTCCAAATGGCCGCCAAATGTGTTTTAAGTCAAAAAAGGGGAGAAAGGGCCCAGTTTTTTTTCAGTGTTTCCCTATTTATTTTTCTCCCAATTTTTATTCGTTGAGTTACTTTATTCATTCCTAATATATTTTCAGTGTTCATTTTTTTCCTTAGTTATTTTTATGTGGAAGTCTGCATCAGCTGAAACGCCTTATATATCTTTGCTTTTTGATTTACAATGAACAAATGTGTGAAGGACTCTGAATGAAAACAAGGTCATGGCTATCAATTAAAAATTGAGTTAACCACAATCATCCGGGATTCACACCTTCCTGTCGAGATGGACATGTTCTGGGCATCATAAAGTAACAAGGAGGTGTTATTAAGGCTGGTTTCTTCTCCATCTTAGCACACTTTCCGTTTTACCTCGGATCCATATAATGAGGTTTTCATAGCCAATATATGGTTGATATGGCCTAGTTTTGTATAGTTTTGTACCTATTTGTTAAGGTAAAGTCTATAGAAGGGTTAGACACCTCATCAATAAATAGGATTCTTGTGTTTTTATTTTAAATGACAAACAATTACAAGCGATTGCAAGCGGACAAGATAGCTCATCAGGTAAGCGCTCGACTCCAGTGAATCATCCATGCGTTTAGGCGTGCGTTCGAGCCTGTGAGATTCACTATATTGTAATTTCCCGGACGAGAAATTAACCGCGTGGTTGTCCCGATTTACCCATGAGATATGGTTTATCCTCGATTTTATGTTTTGCTGATAAGTGAAAGCGCTTACAGGGAAGACCGATCTGCTGGTCCTCCCTTGAAATACTCGAAATTGGTTTATGGATGGATGGGCCACAGTGATCAACGGCCATTTGTGAACGCGCTTAGAGGCCAATAGCATAAGCGCTATATAAACCTCTGCTATTATTATTACTATTATTAACAGAATTTTTTTTAAACAATCTGCTAGACTAATTTAAAGGAAAACTGCATTGTTCAGAAATAACTGCAGTAAGCAACTCATCCTAGCGCCAACAACTTCTAAAGGCCAGTTTGTAGTTATGGTTCATTAACACAAACAAAAGAGGAAACTATAATGGTAACCATAAGGAGCCTTACATCAAAATGATCAAAAACTTGCAATGTAGGCATTCATTATCTTACCCACGTATGTGCTACATCGTGTGCCATTCCAATGTAATCAATGGGAATGCACTTCATCCAAGTAGTAGAGTAAATAGCCAAATACATCGATCAAGTAATCGAAAAACGAGGCCGTTTCACCAAGGACTGGCGTGATTGTAAGTTTGATTTATAAAGCGTAACATGATCAAGCGTAAGTGTGAATACAATCATGTTCAAATTTATGCTGATCGAGTTACACTTGACAAATCAAACTTACAATTGATTGGAAGTCTTTGTGAAATGGGCCCCACACATAATCCAAAGCGGTATGTCTTAGAAATCCCCAATTGTGCTGCAGAAATTTTGTCTTCAGCTCAGACAATGGCCATCATGTCCCTGTGTATGTCTGTGGATCTTCTTTTCTCCTGACGCAGACGCTCAAGTGGGATTGCCAAGTAGATACGCTGCCATCAGAAATCGCCACAAATCATTCTCTTTGTCGAGGTGGCAGCTGACTATGCGCAAAACAATATCGGCGTAGATAGTAAGTCTCCAACCAAATGATAACAGCATAGTACGGAATTAAAACAATTAGGAAAAATCATTCTAATATCAAAAAATAATCTCAGAAAAGAGAAAATGAACTGTAATTATATCAGTATGAATAAAGAGACTGAACACAATTGGAACAAAAATCAACAAATAGGGAAAAAAATGAAAAACGGGGCCATTTCACCCCCTTTTGGCTATTTTAAAAATAATAATGATAAGGTGATAAACCACATTTGGCGGTCATTTCGAAAAGAGTCATCCCCCCATTAGGAATACATTTAAGTTGGTGAAAGTGAATGTTTCTATATATTGATATAAAAAAATATAGCAAAACACCCCATTTTTTCGCTAGTTAAACTTCATTATGAGGTGTTGAATTGCATTTAGTGGCCATTTTGAAACGCGCCCTTCCATTCGGAAATAACCATTTAAGTGGTGAATGTGACGTTTTCTATACATTGATATCAAAAAATACAGCAAAGGCTGAAAAAAAAACTGGGTCAATATTCACCATTTTTTCGCTAGTAAAACTGTATTATGAGGTGTAAATTGCATTTGGCGGCCGATTTGAAAAGCGCCCTCCATAGGGATAGAATATTAAGACATATGAACGTGAGCGCTCTTAGTAAATTTGACCATCAACAAATATGGAAAACACTTCAAAAACTGGACCATTTTCACCCCCCCCCCCATATAGTGGTGTGAAACCACATTACATGGTGTTAAAATGGCATTTTGCGGCCATTTTGAACAACGCCCTATAGCAAAAAAACGTGCGGGGTAGCAAAGTCTACCCCTCACTTTTTTTGTTCTGTCTGATGGTAAGTCCATGGCTGTGAAGAGTAACTTAGGGCACATCTCATGCACACGGGACCCCCCCAGCCAACGGACTAATAAGCTCAAATCGAAGCCGAGCCGGAATTTTTGTATTACACGGTAAATCCTATGGCCACGTAATACTATGTTTTCCGGCATTACAATAACGAGAAATCCGATGCATCTCAAAAACTTGGAATTGGATTTTACGTTGGCCTATTTCTTTAATTCTATAGTGACTATTTTTAATTATTACACAAAAAAATATATTTCGAAAGCTCTGAGTCAGCCTCTAAGTTTGTACTTTTGTTTTTATTTGTTAACTTAATTTAATTTTGTCACTTTGATTTTAGTTTTGTCAACGTTATTTTGTAATTTTGTTTTTACTTTTGTCACATTAAGTTTGCTTTTGTTTTACAGACACAATAAACGGAGGTTCGAAATATTCGATCATTCATTAGCAAGTCGCTGATAAAGTATACTTGAACATGAAAGGATCGTTTTCATTCTTACCCTGGGAGTTAGTATCTGAAAAGTGCTTACAAAAGAAGGTGTTAACGTAATGGTAGTGTGATTCTCTGGAAAATAGGCAAAACATGTAATCTGATTGCTCCTTTTATTTTAAATACAGAATACCACTCTCCTTTTTCTGGATAGGCTACTAATAAACAGTAAAAAAGAGTGACAAAGAGCTTAATGAATGAAAAGATTGACTTTTATATTTAGCAGGGAACTGAAGTGAAAGAGGTGCGCTTCGGATAAAATTGCTGAATTTTTGCACACAAGTACTTAGGCATTGATTAAATCCATACAATGATGAAGCACTTGCCACCCCCCCCTTAATGGACCCCATCTTTGTTTCAAGGTTATTACAGGGGTCAAAACTTTCAAATGTTCCGATGGTGTTGAAAAGCACCACCGTGATCAGGTGATGTTTGTCTGGTTACAAGGATTCAAAAAAAGGTATGTTACACTATCTGGGCTTATAGTTTCGGAGTTATGGGTAAAAACGGTAATTAAATAGTGAAAAGTAACCTTGAAATCCAAGCTGGGGCCTGAAACGGGAGAGGCAAGTGATTCCATCAATGTTTGATTATCAATGCATGAAGTACTTGCTGATACCAAAATCACAGTTTATCCGAGATTTGCACACTCACATGAGATCTGTGCACTATATACAGTCCCCCCAAAATGCCCCTCAATAAAACCCCACATAAAAAGTTTGTTGACCAATGTATTCCAATGAAAGTGTTTTCATCAAATTTTAATTGATACAACGGGAAATGTTGCCAGTTCCGCTCCAGAATCCCTATAAAAATTGGTACAAAATAAGTAAGTTCCGAAAGACCCCTATTTCCGTCCAAAAAATTCAGTCTGAAGTCTTAAGGCGGCGCTTAGTGCCGCACAACCCTAATCCAACCAAATAAAAGTTGATAGCCGCCTAGCTCCTGAGAATTTTCCCATTCTAACCTATTTGCATTCTAGAATAAGGACCGTCTTCTGGAATTAGGAGTACAACCATCGTTCCGCAATTTAAACCATGAATACCGCATTTCTTTTTTTGACACACGTACACGCCCTCAATTTTCTCGATGTTGAGATTCTAAAATACCCTGTAAAACTGTGATTTTGAATTAAACAGTTTTTTCTATATCACTTTTGGAACACGTTTAAATCCTAAACAGCTGCAGTGTTTTCCTGTCAAGTGCCTAAAACACTAAAATCAAAATTCTAAACATTTTAAAACAAGAAGTAACAATGTACAAACAACACTATTGGCAGATAGGTTGGAACTAAGCCCCCGGTGGTTCTCAAAGGTTTGTGGGGTACCCATGCTCGTTCCAGGGTTCTGAAGTTGACCCCTATACCAGCAAACGGCGATTCAATTTCAGTGCAATATACCCCTAACAGGACCCAGTTTTTGGTGAATATTACTAGTTTTCGGGGAAAATATACCCCAACGGGAAAAATTTGCAAGGCGAAAGTGTATCCCCATGCGGGGGACTCACTTCTGTTCTCAATGCGTGAATAAAAGATTATCTTTACATAGCCAATATACAAGAAAAAATGACACTTGGTGCTATGCAGACAAATACACACCCAGGGTTATTTTCACTGGCACATTTTCTCCAAATATGAAAATTTCTTCAATTTGATCGCAAATGATATAGTCTAAGAAGACTATAAGCCACAGATAGTGTAAATATACCTTTTTGAATCCTTGTAACCAGACAAACATTCATGGTGTGCTTTTCAACACAATCGAGATAACATTTTAAAGGTTTGGAACCCTGTATACCCTTAAAACCATGCTGGGTTTCCATAAGGGGGGGTTGGCAAGTGATTCCATCAATTGCAAAAACATCACCAATTTTATCCGGAATACACTCTTTCAATACAGCCCCTGCTATTTTCAATGGGGTGCGAATTTTGAGGGAAGCGCCCCCAGTGCACAAATTTTGAGCAACAACATGCATTTCAAGAAAAGGCTATGCATTACCCAAAAACATGGGTATTGCCACCAAAATTAATGCAAATTGAACAAAAAACTCGTTAAAATCTTATTTAATCTTATTTAAAAAGCCACTTCCAGTATTTTTTTTCCAAAATAAAATAACCATTTTGTCTCTAAAAATTGCTAGTGTTAGCTTTTTTAAAACATTTTTTAACATAACAACAAAAACAAAAATGTCATAGTCAACACCATTATGATTACTCTTCTTGTTGAAAAACAGGACAACTGAAGGATTAAAGTGGTCTTGAAGATACCATGTTCGATGTTTGTGTAATAATAAAAAGTCTGATCCCCGGCTTGTATTAGTAAAAATGAATAAAAATCGTATATTCTTGAAATCGTGGAGGGAGCTAGGACCCAGGCCAAACATCATCGTTTACCCCTCACTACAAAAAGGTTTGCAGCTTTGGTAGTTTAGTATGGACCCTCTATATCAACTCTAATGTAGTTAAGTACTCTCAAATTGTGGTGTCACTTTTTCAATAGGGGCAATTTAGTTGACACAGGGGTCAACTTTTAAAAATGCCCAATCCTGCTGAAATGTATGTCATATTGTCCGTCGAGTCCATAAGGATTCCAAAATGTAATAGTTTGTACCGATCTAGACAAATGTTTTGTGATTATCGGTTAAAAATGCTAAAATGGTAAAAAAGGTCATTTCTATTTGTACAGGGGGTCAAATCGGAAGTTTGCTCCAATTTGTTGAAAATTGATAGAAGTTGTGTTCATCTAGCTTAATGAGGCAAAATACGGAATAGTTTGTACCTCTGCAATGCATAGTGCCATGTTTATTGGACAAAATAAGTCATAGGTAACATACCCAATTGGTGTGACCTTCTTTGACCCTTTATCTCCGTAAGTAAGTCATTTGAACATACTAACAAACTATACTTTTTTAGGAGTCATCTTAACTCAGGCAATAACTTGCAGTTTCAAATATAATCATATTAACTTTTAATGTTGAACCCCTGTACACATTGAGATTGACCGTTTTTACCATTTTTAGCATTTTACCTTGACTCAAAACCAATGTCGTAGGTGTACAAACGATACATTTTTGGACATCCTTATGATTAGATGGACAATATGGCATACATTTAAACATGATTGGGGCATTTTAAAAAGTTGGCCCCCTGTGTAAACTAAATTGGCCCCTATTGAAAAAGTGATACCACAATTTGAGAGTAACTACCACTAGCATTGATGTAGAGGGTCCCTATTAACTACCAAGGTGTTCAAACCTTTTCTGTATTGGGAGGTAAACAAACTCCTTAAATTATGCCCCTATGATATTCTGCTCCTCCTCTGAAAAAAAGGCGTGTTACGCTTAGCACGTCAGGTTCTCTACTACAACCATTTCCAATACAACAATGCAAAATGGACTTTGACGAAAAATAGGGGCACGAATTGTTTACATTCTGAAGAATCGCTGAATATGGCTTTACTAAACCATCACCCGCTTTGCGTCGATTACCTGGCTGTCTTACCCAGCTGGATGACATCTGACATGACCTTTGACCTTCCGTTGTTCTTGCTCGTCAGGCGGGTCCTTTTGACAAATTTGGTGGTCCATAGGGCATTTCACGCAAATTGACCTCTAGATTCCCTTTGACCTTTTGGGTCCACTCTGAAAACCTGATAACTAACCAGACTGTCCTTCCTCTTGTCCTTCCCTATACCTTATACCATAATATGTCAAAGGCATTACGAAATGCATAGCCGGACAGACAGCCAGGTCTTGTTTTTTTAGTAGTATAGATATATTTCTTGTTTGTTTCTTTTGTTGAAAGGCTCGTGCAGGCGAAAATCTTCTTCCACCGAGCTACTTCTGTAGGCCGCTGCAAAGCCTAGCACGTCAAAGCTTTCTGACTCAAGGCTACTTCCACAAGACTACTTCAAATCGCCAAGAGCTGATGACGTACTATTACCGCCAGCATTTTTTTCAACAGGGTCGCAAAGATCTGACCAATACTGCTGCCACCGCGCTACTTCGTACGAACAAGCTGCAAGCCTAGCACGTCTAATCTTTCCCGACTCAAGACTACTTCCACCAGACTACTTCAAATCGCCAAGAGCTGATGACATATATTACACCAGCATTCTTTCAACCAGGGTCGCCGCCAAGACCTGGACCAATACTTCGCCCCGGCACTTCTGTATGGCAGGCGCAAAGCCTAGCACGGCAAACCTTCCTGACTCAAGGCTACTTCCACCAAACTACTTAAAATCGCCAAGAGCTGATGACGTACTATTACCGCCAGCATTCTGGTCAACCAGGGTCCCGCAAAAGACCTACCCAAGTTCTAACTGCCACCGAGCTACTTCGGTACGGCAGGTACAAAACCTTGTAAGTCAAAGCTTTCTGACTCAAGGCTACTTCCACAAGACTACTTCAAATCGCCAAGAGCTGATGATAAAGTATTACCACCAAATTCTTTCACCAGGGTCTCCAAAATCTTGACACAATCTACTGCCACCGCATTCTAATCCAACCAGCTTTCAACCAATAGCAAGCCGCTGAACCACCAAAATACACATCAAATTGCCTACTCCAGACGATTTGTGGAGGGAACGAGGCTCACTGTCCCCGGTCCGTGTTCAAGCACGGCCATAAACGCTGAAGGGTCTAGCAAATGTGTCCTCTAGTCAGTTCCATCAGATCTTTCTGTTGGCAAATTGCGAGTTCCTTCTGAGCAACAACACATAGTGTCCAGGTTAGTGAAGTCTCCCGGTCAATCACGACCGCTGTTGTCTTCATTCGCCGCTTTCAAATGTGCATTCTATGGTCTCGTTTGAGACCAAATCCATAGCCTACTTCATTGACTTGTTGGAAATTACATTTTCGCATTTTCCATAGGGCATTGAGATCCTAATTGTTTTCCTAAGATCGAACCTGGACTCATCAAACATAGAGAAAGTTTTTTGAAAAGTCGTCGAGGACTTCCAAACACTAGTCTCTCTCTCCTCTCTCTCTTCCACCTTTCTTCGATCTCCCCTTTTCTAGAACCATATAGGATATGCCGAGTGATAATTGTCAAAATAATTGTCCTTTCCTCGCATTTTTTGTTTCAAGATTATTCTTCTAATCATTTTTTTTCATTATATTCAATATATGTTCCATTCAGAGACTTCCCAGAATTATCAACAAATGTCGGCAATGCAGGTGAAACCATCTTCACTTCTTCACTATCTCATGATGCGCAAGCCAACACCAATCAGATGGATTCACCTAGTCCTACATACAATGCGGCATTTGTCAGGACGCTCGGACTACGTGACCGAGTTAGACATTCATACATGTGTTTCTACGCAGGAGATACACACTAAAGTTAGCCATCAAGTTAATAGGGATAGAGATGTGTACACGCCTTGTTCTGGAAATCCAGAACAATTCTTGGTACCAACCATCTGACATTCCTGCAGATCGCACATACAAAGCTACCGTCCCGAAAACCGCTGAGAAGGAAATTGCTTTTTATTTCCAAAATCCACTATCATCATCTGCTCAAGAAATATCTGAAAAAGATGGTAGCAGGAATGAGGGCGTTTACACTCCTTGCTCCCTTGAAATCCAGGGAATCCTTGGTACCCTCGATACGCCTGAGGATCAGAGAGAACACGTTGATAACACAGCAACATCCAGATGGTACAGAATTCTACCTTCGCGTCATTTGCTTCAACTGGAATTGATAATACGTCATCAACCAACCTTCAACCAAGTATTCCATACAGTCTTGCTAAAGTTACCACGGAGGAATTATTATCAAACGCCGCAAGCTTGGGATGGAGTTGTGAATTCATTGATACCCCTCTCCACAAAGATTGAGGCTAAACATTGTCCTGTGCGCGCATTGCTCTAAAGTCACTAAAACACAGAGAACTCAGACACAGACTGCGTCTGACAGGCATTATGCAAATAGTGATTTAATTGTTGGAAGGCCAGCGGCTAATTTAGCAGCACCCTATGGAGTAGATTTGGTTTCGGTGATGTAAGTACATAAACCAGGTTTAAGTTTATAGTAAAGGCTTTAGATTAGAACTAGCTATGTTATTTCCATTATGAGGATGCTTTAAAAAAGGCTGAAAAAATTGACTTGGCCTCACATACCAAAATAATCAGAGGCAATGGTCTGCGGGATTTACCGTTGTTGTTCACATATATGCGTATATTAGATGGAGAAAGGGTTTTTAGGACCGGAGCGATGAGGGAAGCAGAGAGTTTTTAGGACCAGCTCGCTACTGTCCTAAAATCTTCCCATCTAATATTATAACCCGCCATAGATGTGAACAACAACGGTTCCGCAAAATGAGTCTGAACTGAATGAAGACCGGAGTTGTCACGATTTAATGTTTGATGCATGTAATTCAAAAATGAAAATAAATTCAATCATAAATATAAATATATTGTTACTACTCAAAGCTTATGTTTCGATATATTGTCTAATATATTTTTTATGTTCGAGGTTAGCGTCTGGCAATTATAGGGAGTTGTGGAGTGCCAAATCGTGTGAAACGCATTTCAATACGGAATAAACCCCAAACTCGTTCTAACCTCGTCTTCATGGCCAAATTCATTCCCATTGAAAAATGTGTTTAACACGATTTGGCACTCCTCTGCGGGTCTCGACGAACAGTGCACGAACTGATGCCCAGACCCAATTATCTAACATAATCACTTAGCTACGTCAATTATCCTTCATACACTTAGCGTGTTCCAGTTCAAATATAAAATAATAATAGAATAATGGTGAAAATTAAGAAAATACACCCTAGAAAACTAAATAACTTCACGAATTAAAACATCGGTCATCAATTGGCCTTCTTACTCAATCACCCGTATCGATCAATTCTCAGTTGTAGGGGTTATTGTTTGTTGAATCGGTGCTTCCATTACGTTATACATCCCATTTTTAAAGCCATGGTGTTTCATTTGAGCTTACAAGCAGTATTCTTACGGAGCGCATAGTACACAAGAGGTGGGATGCCCGCAGCAACAATATTGCCAGTTATAGTTTTCCAGTTAATAACTATGGGATCATATTATTTGAAGTTGGATTCTCCAATTAAAGGTAATGTCGTCCGATCTTTAGGCCTATACTAGTGTGGTCCTATATAGACATGGATCTGTGGGTTCACACTATCACCCATGAAGACCTTGTTTTGTACACACATGTCTACATGGCCCTATAAAATGGTTAGTTAAAAATCAGAACCACCCATGAATTCGACAGCCTCGATGGAATAAACTGCATGTTGAAGGATGTGGTGGCAGGGTAAGAATCCTTAACCCATCCCGTTTATTGTAAATATGATAATAAGTCACATGGCCTAAACACAGCCCTGCAACCACGCCCATTATTGAGGGTTATTGACAAAGCTATTATGGCGTGCACCAATTAAAAGGCTGGATCATGTTACAAGCTAT
>JAMKCH010021256.1:0-28358 GCA_023653785.1 Ophioderma brevispina | reverse complement strand
TGCGACCTGTAGTAGAATGTGTCCGTATGGGATAGTAATGACTAAAATGTCCGATTTTGTCCTTATTAGGTTGCTTCTGGTCTAGGTATTTCGCAGGGTATGTTACGATACTTGTACTTGTTATAAACATGTAAAAATCTGATTTTTGATGATTTTTTTCGATTTTCTGATTTAGCAAATCACTGATAGTGCCATTAATATCAATGAGTGCGAGTCTGTGATATTCATGTAAATAGACATATTTATTGATTAAAGTTACGGCAAACTTAAAAGTTGGCCTACAAAATCCCTGGATGTCTTTAGCCTCTTATTAATGTCCCTATCTGTTTTTAGCCATGTTATTTTTATGTGTAAAATATATCTCTAGACTTGCTATAGAGTAGACTATCACTTGCGAGCAAATACAAGAAATTTCATATTTTCTGAAAATGTAACAGTGCCACTTTAATTCCATAGTCAATGCTACTTATTACCAATCCCACTAGAGTCGACTAATAAAAACTCCAAAAGGTACAAAGAAATCAATTGGCATTTGTCATTAGTATATATCAAAAGGAATAAGCCAGAGGGTGTATTGAGTCAATCCCACAATGCACCAGTTTTGGGAAATTTCACCTCAGTTGGGTCATGTGATCCCACAAAAATCCTATTCTTAACACATAAAAGCCCCGACTTTTATGTTCATTTAGCCCATAAAGCGTTAGTACTTAGGCAATTTTTAACATGATCATGAAATGTCTTGTGGTTCTTAAACTTTGGGAGCACTTTTTATCCTTAAAGAGACATGAGATTTCCAGAAAGAAGCGCCCCCAATTTTTCTTGAACCTAGGTTTTTTACATATATTTGGAATGCTTACCAATGTATTAGATCACACCTGAAATGAATAAGCCGAATACGCCAGCTTTATGTAATAAGATGATGATTGAGTAGTTTCTGTCGTGCACAACAGAAAGTCAAAGCATGGTTTTCTATGGGGAATGATTACGATAGCAGGCAAGTTAAAAACAAGGTTTGCGGTTTTCTTTTGCACCTGTTTGTCCAATAAACCTTCCAAACATTCTCGGTAGGTGGTCTACAACCGATCCAGTGAAATTTGAGAGAAATTCCTATCCTAAAAAATCTCCTCCTGTCACTTTAAGTACTGACATGCGTTTAGTACAGTGCAGTATAGGCACATTGCAATGCATTATGGGATTGATTCAAAACACCCTCTGGGAATACGCTGAACTGAACTCTACATACAAAACATTGTCATGGGATCTGGTTATAGGCCTTGTGTCCAGTAGCGGCTGGTGCTTGTAAAAAGATCACACTGAAATGGTGTGTCATCAGTGTGCACTTTTGCGTCTTATCAATTGTGATGTGATGTTTGCATAAAACATTTACCACACTCATCACACTAAAATGCTTTGTCACCAGTGTGGTGTTTTGTCAAATCAGATTTGAACACAAAACATTTACCACAATTATCACTTTTTTCACCAGTATGTACTCTTTTGTGTTTTCAATTGTGATTTTTGTGCAAAACATTTACCACATTGATCACACTGAAATGGTTTGTCACCAGTGTGCATTCTGTGGTGTTTGGTCAAAGAGGATTTCTCTGTAAAATATTTACCACAATGGTGGCCTTGTGTCCAGTAGCGGCTGGTGCTTGTAAAAAGATCACACTGAAATGGTGTGTCATCAGTGTGCACTTTTGCGTCTTATCAATTGTGATGTGATGTTTGCATAAAACATTTACCACACTCATCACACTAAAATGCTTTGTCACCAGTGTGGTGTTTTGTCAAATCAGATTTGAACACAAAACATTTACCACAATTATCACACAGAAAGGGTTTTTTCACTAGTATGTACTCTTTTGTGTCTTGTCAATTGTGATTTTTGTGCAAAACATTTACCACATTGATCACACCGAAATGGTTTGTCACCAGTGTGCACTCTTTTGTGACTTATCAAATGTGATTTCTCCACAAAACATTTACCACAAATATCACAGCGAAAGGGTTTGTCACTGGTGTGCACTCTTTTGTGTCTTGTCAAGTATGATAATTGTGCAAAACATTTACCACAAATCTCACAGTGAAAGGGTTTTTCACCAGTGTGCACTCTATGATGTGCTGTCAAAATGGGCCTCTCTGCAAAACATTTACCACACTTATCACACCGAAATGGTTTGTCACCAGTATGTACTCTTTTGTGTCTTGTCAATTGTGATATTTGTACAAAACATTTACCACACTGATCACACTGAAATGGTTTTTCACCAGTGTGCACTCTATGGTGTTTGGTCAAAGAGGATTTCTCTACAAAACATTTACCACATTGGTCACACTGAAATGGTTTTTCACCAGTGTGCACTCTTTGGTGTATTGTCAAAGTAGATTTCTCTGTAAAACATTTACCACACTGGTCACACTGAAAAGGCTCGTCACCAGTGTGTATTCTGTGGTGTTTTGTCAAACCAACTTTGTGTGCAAAACATTTACCACATTGGTCACACTGAAATGGTTTTTCACCAGTGTGCACTCTTTGGTGTATTGTCAAAGTAGATTTCTCTGTAAAACATTTACCACACTGGTCACACTGAAAAGGCTCGTCACCAGTGTGTACTCTTTTGTGTCTTGTCAAGTATGATAATTGTGCAAAACATTTACCACAAATCTCACAGTGAAAGGGTTTTTCACCAGTGTGCACTCTATGGTGTTTTTTCAAATCGTTTGATCTTGCAAAACATTTACCACAAATCTCACAGTGAAAGGGTTTTTCACCAGTGTGCACTCTATGGTGTTTTTTCAAAATGTACGATCTTGCAAAACATTTACCACAAATCTCACAGTGAAAGGGTTTTTCACCAGTGTGCACTCTATGGTGTGCTGTCAAAGTGGGCTTCTCTGCAAAACATTTACCACATTGATCACACTGAAATGGTTTGTCACTATGCATTTTTTGGTGTTTTGTCAAATAGTATTTCTGTGCAAAACATTTACCACACTGATCACAATGAAACGGTTTGTCACCAGAGTGCACTCTAAGGTGTTTGGTCAAAGAGGATTTATATGCAAACCACTTACCACACTGAACACACTGAAATGGTTTGCCACCAGTGTGCACTCTCTTGTGATTTGTCAAATGTGATGTCTGTGCAAAACATTTACCACACTGAAATGGTTTGTCACCAGTGCCCACCACTACATTGTGGCTTATCAAATTGTATTTCTTTCCAACATGTTTACCACACTGATTGCAATGGAATGTCTCAGTACCCTTGTGAATTTTCTTTTCTGCAGTCAAACTTGATTTCTGCATAAAATGCTGACCACACTGAGTGCAGTGAAATAGCTTATCACCTGTTTGAGTTCTTTTGTGTGCATCCAATTCGGAATGCCTTTCTCTATGAACAGAATTATAATGAACAGCTTTGCTTTCATGGATTTTGCCAAGGTGCTTCCGATGTCTTCTTACATGACTTGTGAATTGATCAAAACAGTGCCAGCCTCTTGGACAATATCTGCATAAGAAGGACTTCAGAAGAGTTCTGGACATCATTTTGAATGAAATATCTCAGAGAATCTGGGAATGGGAAGAGATAATAAATGTTAGTTATGTGGGTGTGGGTGTTGAAGCAATGATTGTGCAGGGAAGAACTCTGGCATTAGTTAAATTGCAATTGTAGCCTATATGTACTTTTTTCCGGTTTCATTTTAGAAACTTGCTGATCTTGTTTCAAACTTTGTCATGTGATGCAATTTTGAAAAACTTGTTGGATGTTGACTACATGTTCAATTTGACTGCCTAGTGGATGAGTTTTGTAATATTATTTATTAAAATTATGAAGCAAGCAAGACCAAAGGAAATATAAAATTTATCTTCTGATAAATAATAATAAATTTGTAAGTTTGGTACAGCATTTTATTATGTACTACCAGAAATAATTGATAAGCACCTTTGTGAAGTTTAGAAGACACAAAGAATTGTACATGTACTCTGTATAATAAAGGTGAAGATAAAGTTGTCTACATATTATAATCCTACCTCACCTTGGTTCATTGTATCAATGGTTTGATTTTGTATACAAATACTTTCCTTTCTTTCCTTCTCTTTTTCTATTTGTGTGATTTTATTTTTGCTTGTGTCTTGTTGTTTCTGTGTGTGTGTGTGTGGTTGTGGTTTGACACTGTGACACTTTCCCAAGAGGACCACTGAATCTAACAAAACCTGTACAGAGAAGGATATTGTTGCGTACTTGCACTCAAACAAAAATGACGCAAATCTCTGTGGTCTAGATAATCCTTAATTTCCTTAGGAAAGAAGAATCAGTTTAATACCAACCCAATGTGTTACAATTAGACATTTTACAACATTTGAACAAATTCCGAGCCGATACAACCCAACATGAAAAATTTGCAAGGATGTGCCGACGCGGGAATCAAACCCACAACCTTCCGATCTCTAGACGGATGCCCTAACCACTAGGCCACCAGCCCCTGCTGATAAACGGCAGTGTAACTGAGGCTAATGAAGGACAGCCGGGGTATACAACACACACAACATTCAGAACAAAGACACATGTGTGCGAGATCTTATGAGAAGAAGCTTACCCGCAATTCTAACATATTAAACAAACGTAGGTAATAGAATCACGCATCACACACATGAACATATATTTAATTTCCTTAGTTACAAAGCTCGATTGGTGTTAATCGCTAATTGAATTACTGTAGCAATACTGATTGTGATTCTAATTTGTTCTGATTATGACTCATGATTCTCATGATTCTGCCCGTTTCACACACAAAGTGATTGGTTAATCACAGCTGTTACCGGGTCAAGAATGCAACTGGTTACGGGGAGAAAGCGACGGTTAACCATTCTAGTTACTTCCATTGACATGTTCTATTTCTAAACCAGTTTCCGTCTTTCTTATCATTTCTAACTTCACTCATTTACGTTAACGTGATTAACCAAACCCATTACAGCATCACGTTCTAAACCAGTTTCCGAAGTGTGAAATCCGGTTTTGTACTCATAAGCGGGGGTGGACGGGATTCACATCACACTTGTAGCAATCGCCCTTACTCCCTAAACTTCACCCAATCAATGCCAACCCTAACAACTCTCTACATTCCCTTAACTTCACCCACCCATTCCTTACTCTAGCTATCACGCGCCTCGCATCCACCACCCCCTAACCCTGTCCCCAGGTATGTTTACTCTTCATCGAGTAACACATCACACAACTTTTCCACCATCCCTATAGCTCGTTTCTTGAATCTTCCACACACAAAGTCCCTTGCAAAACTTGGGGTCACTATCTTAATCTTTCCCCATGATACATTCCCCATTTCTCACACCACACTGAATTTGCTTTTACCCTCTTTCCACATTTGCCGCATGGGTCTACCTTATTATTTTATTTATTTATTGGGCTAAAGGACACCTTCAGAACGGCGGCACTCTGAATTACAAATCAGGTGCACCCACATTTAAAAATAACAAAACGAACAATATCATATAATAAAATTACATCAAAAAATATTATACAAAGAATTCACACATGGAAGCACAGAACCCTGCAATACCGAGAGAATGCTCCATCTGAATTAAGGAAATAACCACCATAAAATAAGTAACCTTTCACACAATTCGGTAGAGCACCCGCCCGACCACTACCGGGCTCGAGCCTGAATATTATCGGTAAATTTCCCTATACATGTTATCATACATAATCAGCGTGGAGGAGTGTATAAAAACAAACCCAAAAAGTCTCCTTGATGGACAGGTTGGGAAAGCATTAAAAAACCACTGCACCCATAGTTACCCTCATACCAAAATTAATGACCACATCCGAGATTATTTTAAAGAGTTACACCTAACAGAGTGTGCCTTTTTAAGGTATGATTTGCTGAGCGATTATCAAAAATTAGTTCTGCATCACGTGGACCTTTGAAGAAAAAACATATTAATTGGATGAAGTTATTCACCAAAAAATGAATGCGTTCAATAGTTAGAGTACCCATGTTGATACAATTTATATTGGGCCTTTTTATATTCATCATAACGTACATCATGTAGGGCTTCACATGAAAACAAAGAAATGTACCAAGTCTTCAGGAATCAGGAGACTGGTTACATAGCTTACATTCATCAGAATCCAAAGGAATTTTTCCAATTTCTTTTGGTACTCGCCAAACTAAGCATATTTGTTCTGGCCTTGAATTTCAAGGAAGCACCTTTAAAATTCATACTTATCAAGAAGATAATTTTCCATTTCAGGCCAACTTATTGAATATATAATTCGTCAAGGTAGATTTTAACTCCTATGTCTATACCATTTTAAAAACGTTATGCACTTTCTTACTTATATCTACATACGACACTGATAGACCACTTTGTATTTACGGTGTTATCGAAACAAATGATCTAGACCACAATTACTTAGAGACTTTTGCAGTACTATGGCCAATTCCAGGGCATATTCATTTTGTTTATAAAATCGTATAAAAGATTTAAACAGTGATTCGGTAATCTATCACGGTCATATTCTGTAGAGTTGAAACATAAGGACATTCTTTGTTTATCCTGGATATATTTGATAGTATACCAGCCAAGGTCCCCTAATATTGCTTCCTAGATATACGACGGACCCATCAAAATTTGAAGATTTTATATCAATATCAGAAATACTAGATGCAAACCAAGTAGAAATTGCATAATTCAATGAGGGTAACACAATACTTTTCCATAAATATCGCCATAATAAACTCGATCATAATCATATTGATTCCCAAGGATAGACATCACATAGCCAATTAGCCTATTACCTCGTTTTAGAACATCTTCAATATGCTTATGGTTTGTTAAACGTTCTACTTATTATGACACCAAGATATTTATATTCAATTAACTTCTTTTTTACACCATTACCTATAGTCCATTTAGTTTAACTATTGACACGTTTACCAGTTATAAGAACTCCACATTTTTCATGATTAAAACTCAACCTCCACTTTGAGGCAAAATTATGACACGTATCAAGAAGTATTTGGAGGTGTTTGGCATTATCGGCTATTAAAACAATATCATCAGCCCACATTAAACAATTTATCTTGATATTAGATACATTAATATATATTCGTTTTATGCAGCATCTTATGCAACTCATTAATAAAAATGGAAAATAACACAGATGATAATACACAACCCTGTTTAACTCCAATACCTTGGTCAAAGAAATCTGTATGAATATCATCCCATATTACTTTAGCTTTAGTGTTTGAATAAATCATATTTATAAGCCTCCAAATGTTTCCTCTAATTCCAACGTTCCATATAGAATATAGCAAACCATCACGCCACAAAACAGAGTCAAATGCTTTACGGAAGTCCAAGAATGCAAAATAGGTGTTCAGACCATGAGATTTTCTAATAGAGGCAATACTTTTAAAATAAAATGTTGTCTTCACACCGATGATCTTTGCGAAAACCTGTTGGACCTCCGTAAGAACATTATTACATCTAAGAATGTGGTAATTGAGCTTGCAATTATACGATTAAAAAACTTTTTCAACACACGAGCTAATTGTAATGCCACGGTAATTATTCAAGTCCTACTTGTTACCCTTTTTAGGGATTGGAATTATCCTCCCCTCATTCCATTCTTTAGTATACCTCATAGATAATTCTTTTAAACAATAAAGCAAGGCCTAACCATGTATGTACCACCATTTTTTAAGAGCTCATCGTAATCGAATCTGAGCAAGGGTTTATGATTTGTGCGGCATTAAAGACTAAAACGTCATTCTCCGTAATTGAATCTAGAGTGGACATAACATTCCTGCTATTAATCTCGTCAATATTAAAATTGATTAAATTATTCATTACCATTACGCATATGTTATCAACTGCAATTTTTAACATATTGATGAAAAATGTCATCCTTGCAAGGTGCATCAAGATTTTATTCATTTTTCCAAGAGTATTCCAATGCATCATTATGGACATTTGCATTGAGGATGACTGTCCACACTTGCCCTGTAGTGGGATTAACAACCGAAGATGGCAGCTTATTTTTGGTACTGCCACACAGTAGTTTCCAAAAATCCTTGCAAGAAGGTCCACCTTTCTGAGCGACCTTAACACTCTGATCGATACGCTTTTGCATTATTTTTTTGATGGACAAGATTTTTTGCAAACTGTTTCTTCTCTCTATAAGCATCCCAAAGATCATTACATATTGGATTATCAGGGGCAACTTTACAGCACACCCTGTGGGCCTTGGCTGCCATTTTTCTATCTTTTATGGCATTATTTATCTTCATCCACCAATGTTTACCTCTTTTATCAACGTTTTTTCTTGTAGTATGGGACCGTGTGTCATTTGTTGGCTTTTTTGCTACAATTGGAATTTTTTAGTCTTAAAATGTAGATATGGTCCCAGGAATCCAAATCAAATTGTTACCAATTTTTTATCCCTTCCGTTTGGCGGCCATCTTGGATTTCAAAATGGCTGCCATTTTCAACATATTTTGCCCTATATCTGGCCTTCTGAGCAACATAAAAAACTCCATTTGGTGGCAATACCCATGTTTGTGATGTCAAGAACACAAATATCACATTCAGAAAGTCGCAGATTGTTTCCTTCAGGCGGACATCTTGAATTTCAAAATGGCCGCCATTTTCAACATATTTTGCTCTATCTGGACTTCTGAGCAATATAGAAGGCTCAAGTTGGCGGCAATACCCATGTTTGTGATGTCAAGAAACACAAATATTACATCCGAAAAGGCACAGATTGTTTCCTTCCGGTGGCCATCTTGAATTTCAAAATGGCCGCCATTTTAATATATACTTACTTCGCCCAATATCTGGATTTCTAAGCAACATAAAGGCTCCATTTGGTGGCAATACCCATGTTTGTGATGCCATGGAACACGTATATTACATTCAGAAAGTCGCAGATTGTTTCCTTCAGGTGGCTATCTTGAATTCAAAATGGTCCCCAATTTTTATACATACTTCGCCCAATATCTGGACTTCTGAGCAACATAAAAAACTCCATTTGGTGGCAATGCCATGTTTGTGATGTTATTGATATGATGTTTGGCACAGTGTCACCGTGAAAGCCAAATGCTACGGGACCATCCCCAACAAAAGGGTGCTGGAGACCTGGCGAATCCCAGCTACTATTTACGCCAATTGACAAACTGAATTGTTTTACAATATATCACCATGGTTAAATCCTCGGATTTGAAGTCTGTGCTTTCTGATCAACTTGGTCTCTATCCAATTCAGCTGATGGTTTGTCCAAAACCTACTGATATTTACAAAAGATGCATGGACAATGTATGCTTTCATCATCAGCAGATACAACGTCCAGACACTTATAACCATCCAGCTTTGTGCAGACCATGGATATGCCCACAAAGGAGTTCCTAACAACTACTGGAATCTTCCAAGGAGATACTCTTGCTCCCTATCTCTTTGTAATCGTGATTGATTACATCTCATATAGTCTGCCTCATGCACGACAAGGGACTCACCATCAAAACCCAAGCGTTCTAGACGTCACCATATAGCACAGCATCTCACAGACCGTGACTATGCAGCATGATCTAGCTCTAACAGCCGATCTGATATGTGGTGCACAAGATCTACTAACCTTACTTGAGAATGCTGCAGACAAGTCGCCTACATCTAAATGCCAAGAACGGAATATATGACCATCAATGAGGAAGATAATCATCAATCTATCTGCACTACAGACGGTACCCAAATCAAAGATGTCAGGGACTTCAAGTACCTGGGGTCCTTTGTTGCCGACATCAAGAAAGACTTCGGTCACTCAAAGTACAACTTGAATGTCTGCAATAAAACTACACCACTATGGCAATCTGGTATCTCCATTCAACCAAGTCTGAGTTCGTTTAGAAGAGTGAGAGAGTATCCTGTTCATGGATGACGAACTGGACACTGAAGAGCTACAGGATAAACGGGATGGCACCTACACCATGGCT
Organism: Ophioderma brevispina; assembly: GCA_023653785.1. Taxonomy (NCBI): domain Eukaryota; kingdom Metazoa; phylum Echinodermata; class Ophiuroidea; order Amphilepidida; family Ophiodermatidae; genus Ophioderma; species Ophioderma brevispina. The sequence goes on along the minus strand of JAMKCH010021256.1, from coordinate 18,338 downwards.
GTCTATGAGGGTGCAAAACATATCCTGGTGTGAGCACATGGCTAAAGCACACAGTATGTGGAGATATCCCTCCAATCTCATCTTCTGTTGCCCAACGCCCAGCACGATTTGCGGTCACTGTTATAGTGCGGTGATCAAGTAGTCTAGGACATCACCGGTTGGAGGTTACCATGCCCAAACAGATTGTGATTGCTCGAGAAATGCAGCAGGATCCATCTGCCATCCCCAACTTAATGACGGACAGGGACATTTGGCGCTACGTGGTGAACAGCATCTCGGATGCGGCCGCTAGATAGATGGATATTTGGTTATCAATACTTGAAATTGCACTGGAACATAATGGACAGCAATAACATTGAAACCTATATACAAACTTATTAAACATCCATAGCTATGGCTCGCCATGATTCCAAGATTTACGTGCAATAGAATGTATATCTGATTAGGAGGGAGCATTTGAGCTATTTTGCTCATTAAGGTCAGATATCGGGCAAAGTATATGTAAAATAATAGTGGCCATTTTGAACATTAAAGATGGGCTCTGTCATAAGGTCAGATTGATCATTTGTCTCATAAGGTCACAGACTATTCGGGGCAAAGTATATGTTTAAAAGAATAAGTGGCCATTTGATAGATTAAAGATGGATGCAGAATGGTAGAGGAAACAATCTGGGATTTTTTTTTTTTTTTTAAAAATTTAAAATCACCAAAACATGAGTATGGCCGACCAAATGGAGCGTCTCTAGGTTGCTCAGAGGTCCAGATATTGAGCGAATTATACGTTAAAAATGGCAGCATTTGAAATGCAAGATGGCCGCCAAAAGGAAAACAATTGGCACTTTCGGGGATGTAAATTTGTCCTGACATCGCACCAAACATGGGTAATTGTCACCATGGAGCGTTCCATGGAGCTTCAGAAGTCCAGGTATTGGGTTGAGTAGATGTTAAAAATGGCGGTCATTTTTGAATGTCAAGATGGCCGCTAGAGGAAACAAGCTGTGATTTTTTTGATGTTTATTTTGCATTCACTGACATCACAAACATGGGTTTTGCCACCAGCTTGCGCCTTCCCGATGTTGATCAAGACGTGCAGATATGAAGAGGCAAAATATGTTAAAAATGGCGGTCATTTGAAATTCAAGGCTGACCTCCTGAAGTAAACTATCTGCGACTATTGATGTGGGTTTATTTGTGTCAATTGACATCAAAACATGGTATAGGCCACAATTTGAGACGTTGTGTTGTCAGTAAGTCCAAATATAGAGCAAAATATGTTGAAAATGCAGCCATTTTGAAAACCAAGATGGCCGCCAAACGGAAGGGATATAAAAAAATGGTGAACAATTTGATTTGATTTAGGGATGGGTACCATTATCTACATTTTAAGACCAAAATTCCCAATTGTAGCAAAAACGCCAACAAATCTCAAACCTTCAACACACCGCCCCATTACTAGGCCCTGGAAGGTTGCCAAAGTTAATAAAAGTAAGACTTTCACGAGTTCCAACACCTCGTCGCAAGAGTTAAACATGTCGGGGTCCCAGTTTTTAAACGTGCTCTCAATGAGCAATGAAAAATCGTCCCAATTTGGTTTTTTTAACATCAAGATCCCAGATTATTTTGGTACCATTATTATTATTGTTATTATTATTTTGCTTACCATCTTTCTTAGGGACGTTTACATTCATTAACAAACACATTATGGTCGCTCCCGATGTGCAAGTTTCTAGCATCATCTACAAGCATTTTAGTTATTTTCTTACTTATACTATACTACAAGTAGAATATAATCAATGGTAGATGTAAGATTACCCCTAACCCAAGTGAATTTACCTATACAGATATCAAGACAGTTTGCAATTGATATGAAGCCCACTAAATTCAGTAAATTCCAAAAGTCTCTTGCCATTAAAATTTAACACAGGATCACCCTCCTTGATTCATATCACCAATATGTGCATTAAAAAGGTCCAGGGCACGATCGCTAATAGCCTCGTCCCCAGAAGCCAGGATTTTACCGGAAGTGGTCAAAATTTTGGTTATCAGCTAGAAAGGTACTATTTTTCTCATTACCCTGTGGAATCTTAGGGCACAAAGGATGGTTGGTTTGGAAGTTATGTGCGGAAAATGTTACCCCAATGTGGTCGACCAATATATTTACCTACGGTACTTATGGGGCTTACGAAATTCAACATTTTTAGTGCTCACATGAAAACTAGAGCTGGTATCGGTTTGTGTTTCTTTGTCGACATGTTGGTAATCATAAAAACCGATGGCGACAATTGTCGACAATCAATCTTTTGAATGCCAATTCTCATTAATTTGTTTTTATTAACTTTCATAGCACACAAAGGTTTAGATTGAGCACTTGTAATGAGAAAACAAATTAATACACTGTGACGCTTTCAACTCCACCACTTAGCAAAAGTGGACCAAACATTCTTAGTCAGTACGTTAACAAAATGATGCGGACAGCCCGCGACAAAAGCACCAAATTTTTTGGTACTTCTAAGGACATAAAGAAGAATTTAGAAGGGGAGCCCAAATATCGGAGAATTATGTAGGCAGCTAGGGGGCGTTTTTGCCGCCAAAAATCCTGCATAGAATGGCCCCGATTATGGTTATTGTGGTCACCTAACAGCACTAATAATTACCATTAAAAAGTATTTCTTAGTAATTGTATTAGTGAGGTCATGACATGTCCATGGCTTAGTAGGATATCTTTAGGGAGGGCGCTTTGTGTATTCAAAATGGACGCCAAAATTCATTACAATGAGGTACTAACACTAAAATTATTAGAAGGCCGACCCGATTTGGAGTTGCACAAAAAAAATTCAAAAAAAAACAATGATGTGTGTAAAGCACATGAAATGAGTAATTGCCTTTACTACATATGGCTAATGGGAAAAAACAGTCACAAATTCTGTTCCAGTTTGCTATTTTGCACCCACACTGCCACGGGTTAACTCTACACCTGCACTTTACAGTTCACTGCAAGCTTTGGATGAAGCAGGAAGGTATCCAGATGGAATCCAAGTTTATGTTTTTCACCTGCCTGTGTCCACCTCCATCCCTCAGGTGATGGGAGTGTGTTTGCTTGGGCAATTCACTGGTGGTCCAGCTACCAGCCTGGTAGGGTGGACACGGCTGATATGTGTAGTAGCTCATTTCATGGGTGGGAGAATGTCTTCCATGGACTGGTTCTTTTGACAGAACAACTCCCTCCTAATTGCTCATTGCATTAGTCTCAAGGTTTATAACTAGACTTGTCATAAAGTAGTGCCTACAATTACATAGCGTTACAATAGCGATTCTGATCCACTGAAGCCAAAAGGGTTGAGTGCCATGTAAGTAAAAGCTTGGGTTACTAGGGAACAATTCCAGGCTTCCCCACTGATTTCTTCCCCTTACGGAGGAAGGCCTGTGATGTTAGTGTCGAGCCAGTGAAACCTGTGAAATACACGAAGGGCTAGGATCTGTCTTTACCAAGAGCATGAAGAGTTATTAACATGGTAGTATGAAAATGTTGATGGTACCAAAGCAACCCAGATGTCTGCTGCTGGATTAAAGTTGAAGTCGATGGTTGCAATTTACCAATGAGGATCACCAAACAGTGTCCACAGTGCCCGTACTTGGCATTAGTAGAAACCTTTTCTAAAGCGTCCTGTAGATGAATTAGTAATCATGTATCGGGCTTCCTCGTGATCGCATCGGACATTTGGTGGTTGTTTTTGATACCTGTGCCGATTTCTACAGAAGTGCCCAGATGTAATGAAGATCGCTTTCCCAATTGGGCAATCCAATGTTGAACCCTTGTTGAGAGGAATGCAAGAGTTTTGCTTGTTGTGGAGTCACCGAAAGTCTTTCCAGTTTCTTGGTATTCTTATTGCAAAAATCCACTTTCCGGCGAATGCCTCTGCCTCGCTTTTCACGTGTTGAATATTTGATACTGCAGTGGTGTGTGAAGTATCAATACAACATCAACTCTGTTCAGAAATTCTCTAATTGCATAAGATGTGAGGCACAAATACATTTTCAGCATATTAGCTGTGGAAGACGATGTACTACGGCGGGGCCCTCCAGGACTTTAACATCAAAGGGATATGGGGATCTTCTGGTCATTTGCAAACTTCTTAAAGACACTATCAGTGATTGAAAAATATTTGAAAATTTGCAGGACCAGGGAAAATATAGCTTCCAGTGAAGGATAAGCCTGTAGAATTCTTATAGGTTACTTTTTTCAACTGTTGAAGCCAGAAAAGGAAGCAAACGGCAGCAGGCAGTGTTCCAAAATAAGATTCTCCATTAATAAGTGTTTGTAGTAAGTGTCCGAAACGGACAGTAATGACTAAAATCTCAGATTCTGTCCTTATTAGGTTGGCTTCTGGTTGATCATTTGCTGCAGGGTATGTAAAGGTACCTTGTACTTGTTACCATACATGCACAACATCTGATTTTGATGTTTTTTTCGGATTTGCCTTGATTTAGCAAATCACTGATAGTGTCTTTAAGAAGATCAGATTTAACAGGATAAAAGGGTTTCTTGCAACATCAGATAATGATGGGCGGAGGTATCTGGGCCATTTTGGGTTCGAAGGAATGCGGCTCATATTCACCCTCTCTATGTTGACATAACGATATAGAGTAGGAGGAAGAGAAAAGTGCAACATAATCCCGGAGCATTGCAATCTTCTCGGTCTGCATTGGTGCATTCTTCAAGGACATTTGAAGAGAGGGAGACAGTTTTTCCTGATTGGTTAATGAATAGACTTTACGTCTACAATAACAGTCTTGCAGTAATTGATTTATTGCTCCTTGCCCAAAGATTCAATTGAGCGAACTATGCTGACTACAGACTCATCCAATACCATTAGGGTGTCCAAGGCAAGGGGTTCAGGAGTGTCATCTAAGAATGGATTACCCATATCACTGATGCGGATCAAGCTAATACCTGGTTTGTGGCAAGTTTTCTGTGTTAGCCGAAACCTGTCTTCATGATGTTTGTTTGTAAAATCTCCTCTCCCGCCGAACATGTATGTTCGCTTTAAGGAGTCGTGCATGCTCAGGACCTGCTACCATCCATTTCCTAAAAGCAGATGGATTGTGAGTAGTCCAATTGCACCATCAGCGCGCTTGACTAGCACATTATTTTGTTCGTGACCCTGGTGTATCGGCATTGATGGAACTATTCAGGGTCTTCTGAACAGTCCAGTTGCCATGCTCTTCAAACCCACAACGAATAGGATGAGGGAAGGCTCTGCATGTCACGGATGTGTATTGGTAACCATCGGGCATAGTTCTGGTGATCGAGAGCAAAAAAAAAAACATGGGAACAAAGCCTGAGTGCTTCCCCACATATAAAGGAAAGTTTTGTTCACGATGAGCTCTGACAAAAATGAGGCCAATGACCTCCATGTGAGGTGGTTGTGTACCAATACGGAAATGTTGGACTCCTGGTAAGCATGTCTTGTCTCCATGAATCCTCACTACAAGGACATTCTGTCTGCATGAGTGAATCATTCGTAGCTTAGATCAGGCCAGACCCTGGAATTAATGGCCTTGTTGGTTGTAGTTCCACGCCACATTGGTCACCTTTGTCTAGTTCCATTTTTTCTAGTAGATGAATCCCATGCTCCACCCACCGCTTCTCTGAGTATTGTAGATGCTATCTTTACTATCTCAATGTTAGGTGGAGCCTCTGGACAGATACATGGTTTGGAAGGGAGAAGGCAACAGCTTGCACAGCTGCTATCTGGTCAGTAGTTGTGTTGATCTGCATTCTAGATGAAGGGAGGCTGAGTGCATTCTGGTTGCAGCCCATATTAGCCTTGGTCGGAGGCTGAAACACAATGATTGCAGTGCCATGGAAAGAATCTGTGGCGGTTGTGGGGGTTTAGTAAGAGGGGGGCGGTGGCGCTAGTACTTGATGGATTGTGGTCTATGTTGTCTAGGAGACCAACAGTAAACAGTCCTGAGCGTAAATGGGCAGGACAAACCAAACAACACCCTTTTCCTCCAAACTATTGCAGGGACAGCAATAGCAAGCTGGGGTTCAACCTGCAGAACCCGAGCATAGCTTACACCGAGACCGAAGTCATAAAACGGGTGATCAACCTATTTGATCATTGTGTGTGTATGAATATTATTTCACTTATTATACAAAAGGCGGCAGGCAAAGGGGAGGAAAGGTTTTTTAAAACTAGTTGGGGCGGGGCTTCCAAAACATTTTGTTTTGTTCATGGTCGGTGAATGACGAGACGTTGACTGCAGCTGATGATCTTTCTTTAAGTTGAAAGTATAAGTTGGGAAATAGTGAGACATGCCAGCGAATCTAGTACTTGTGGTCCTTTAAATTGGCTCCGATAACATCGTTGATACAAGAGATCTAAGGTTGACAGGCATTGACTCCTGTTGACCTAGAAGGAAAGGAAACCATTGAAGTGAAAGCCATTGAAATTGAAGAAGGCATTGCAGATATTCCTGGCGACTTTAGCAAGGATAAGTGCATCACCTTCGTAATCACATGTAAATTCCCCCTTAAGTAGATCCTTGCATTCCTGCTTCACAGCCTGTTTGAAATCTCATTTATTACGGACAAAACAAGATTATATAAACACACAACAAAAATCTCAACGGCGACACACTTTGACAACTGATTTGGAAAAAAGGGGGCATTATTCAACGAATTTATAAAAGGATCTACATCCTGTGTAAATAAAAATTTTTGTTGAAAAAATGGCGGACTCGGGGGTTGTGGGGGGCAATAACAAATAAAATGTTTCCAATTGGGGCGGTGTGGTAAAGGGGGTCTGGGGGTAAATATAATTTTTTTCATTAAAAATCTACTTTTGCACATCTTTCTATGGGAAAAAGGCCATAGAGGCGCTATAACATACAGATTATGACCTTTGTAGGACTAAATGGCAAAAGATTCCAGCATGTTTTCTGATTTTGCAGTGGTAATAGCTCTTTAAGTCCATATTTATAATCAGTTGTCAAAATTTGTGTCGCTATTGTTTCAAATTGCCTTAAATAAAGAGAGACCTATTTGCATGGGGTCAACCAGCTGTGTGTTGGAAGAAAGTACATTGTTTTTCCCATCAGTAGTTCTTAATTGAGCCTCGGGAAGTTCTAATAATTGTTTTTTGAAACGGACCCTGTTGATCTCTTTTTGGATACCGAGATCTTGCAAGTGCCTTCTATCAGATGATCCTTGTGACTCACAGATACTTGTATGCACTCAGACAACTATTATCCGTATTAACTACTAACAGATTAGCTTGGTAAGAACTCTTAAAATGACTCTTTCAACCCATACTAAGCCATTTTACATGATTTTGGCGGCCATTTTCAAAAGCGCCCTCTATCAGATGATCCTTGTGACTCACAGATACTTGTATGACCTCAGACAACTATTATCACTATTAACTACTAGCAGATTAGCTTGCTAAGGACTCTTTTAAAATGACTCTTTCCACCCATATTAAGCCATTTTACATGATTTTGGCGACCATTTTGAAAAACACCCTCTATCTACCTACAGAGTGCCCCGATATTTGGGCTCCCCTTCCAAATTTGATAGTAAGGGCCTAAGGAAGTGCCACAAAAAATTTGACGCTTTTGTCCGACCTGTCCGCATATCATGAAAAAATGTTAACGAACCGGACTATCTGGAGGTCATTGGGCTATTTATTAATGATATATGTAACAAAACTATTTTCACAGATTTGTTGTAATTCCTTATTGAATCAGGTTGCTAAGGGGTGAAAGTAAAAAGTATGGTTTAAATTCAAGATTCCATAAAGTCAAAAGGCAGTTGGAATTACAATTATTTTAATTGCTGGAATTGGCTGGTTACATAAGTGATAAGGCTTCTCCATGAATATTTGTTGTCGACAAATTTCCATGGTTGTCGCCATGCCAGGAGAAGTGCATTGTCGCCAACCTTGTCGACAACAGCCTTGTCGATACCAGCCCTAATGAAAACGGATTGAAATATCGGCGCGAAACTTTACAGGTGGGGGTTTTGGGTGAAGGCCAATCTATCAAGATGAAAACTTCATATCCTTACATGTAAATCGGACCATCCCCCTTTAAAGTTGCCCATTATAATAATTTCCGCGTCACTGTTATCCTGAATTGTTAGTACCTCGCCCAGAAGCTGATTATATAACTCTTCAGTAAGATCTACATTCACACCCTCATTGGGGAAGTATGCAACACAAATGTATACATTCTTTTCAGCATTATTTTGGCAAAGAATCCATAATCTTTCATAATCATCTGATTTACAATTAAACACGTCATCATTGACTACATGTATTCTATTCGAAACTAACATACCGACCCCTCCACGCTGATTACATACCATTTTTACCTAGAGTGCTAATTCTGTTTTTACAAATCCAAAAAAAATCCTTGGATATTCACAACATCTGAATCCTTTAAAAAAACTCTCGGTTACACCAAATATATCAATATTTTCACTCCTAACCAAATTATCTATTTCATAAAATTTGCTTTTCATACCCTGTACATTATTAAAAGCAAGGTTAAAAACATTAGGTTTTTTGGCACACATGCGTTTGTTTTTGCCGCCTCTACGTATTCTATTTCTAGATTTACGTTTATTTAAGCTGGTTCTGGGTGAGGAAATATCTTTATGATCCTGAATAATAGGGATACCTGAATGACATGCACGTGTATTTAACGTAGATATAGATGGCGAAATGTTACATAATTCGTCATTTAGTAAGTTAACCTATTAAAATGATGTGGTTGATCTGGGAATTGTGTTCATTAACAAATTCAGACCAAACTTCTCTTTTCTAAACATTATTTGCAAATTTTGATACAAAATATTTTGAAATCAATTGAAAACCTGTAAAAACAGGTTTTCATTTTGAAGAAATAACTATCAACATGCCAACCACCTTCTTGGCCGGAAAATCAGTGCCAATTTGGGTGATCAGTAGCTACTGATATTTTTCATGGTAAAATCTATCGGGAAATTGCTCATCTACACGATCGTGAAAGTCATAAGAGTAATGTTGATTTTGTTGGGCATTGAATCGGCATTTGCCTATCTTATTACAAATTTAACATAAAAAAGCATTTTATTGGGCTTCCGTGGGTACAGTGACGGGAATCGTGATTTTGCTCACCACAAAATGAGCATGATTTACCAGACCGGTATCGCGAAATACCTCTGTTGTATTTAGAGCCCGCTTGTCTGGTTGTGTATCATGATGTCTACCATGATGATTCCTTGTCCGATTTACAAGCATACGACGTGGATTAGCCTGAGATCTAAAGAACTTCCGATTCCACGATTTTGAACAGATTCAGGCAAGCGTGCGACTTAAGGACCTCGGTTTGGCTAAAGGCTTTAAGGATCGAAGTGACGCTGTCGATATTTAACACGAATCTATTAAGACCATATCATTAAGGTGTGACCATAGCACAAATTAGAGGATTCCTGCGGCATTTCTTGTAATCTAAAGGTGCCGATCTGGTTTAATTAGGGTAGACCGTGATTTTCCGCCAAGTCAGAGAGGAAAATTTATTGAGCTCACATGACATGTTTGTCATAATGGTCAACGGATCTAGGGCATATAGATGACAAAAATACTTTGATTTTCTGGTACATTTTTCGAGAAAACCTATCATATAGAGATAAGATTTTTTGCGTTTACGTCTGCGATCTTTAACATGTGTTTAGATGATATTGAATGATGACGTGCTTGTAATTTACAATTACTATTCCCCTCTACCCCGCTCACAATCACTTTTGTCTTCCCAAGATTTTACTTCCGACCCTACTCTACAATTGCTTTCCATTTCCAAAACTTTCCCTCAATCTTCCATTGTCTCACGCAATAAAACCAAATTCATCAGTATAAAGCATTGCGCTCGTAACTTTTTGCACTCTCCGTACCACATCAACCACAATTGTCTAATTCAACGGCAAAGTACAAGAACCTGATTGCAAAAACTTAGCTTCACCTTCAACTCCTCAGACAAATCAGAACCCTCTCAAAACTTTGTCTTTGCTCCTTCATACAAAACTCATCACCACTCCAATCATTGGTTCTAGTATACCTCTATTCCTCATCGCCTACCATCAATTTCAGCGGTACTCTTATCAAATGCCTTCTTCATGTCTACAAAACACATACAGTTTCTTTGCTTTAACTGGATATTCCGCTTGCAACCTTCTCAAAATAGTAGACATGCATCTATCATACCTTACCCTGCCAATAAAACCAAATTGCAGTCTAGTCACTTCCAATATCATCCAACTTCTAGTCTCTTACACAATCTGCACATTTCATTGCATGTTCCAATCAACTTCACACCACTATATGATCACTCGATAATTGCATACTCAAATCCTTGCATTCATCACTTCTTGTTTTGGCTCTCTATGTTCATTTGCCCCTAATCTTGTTAACTAATGTCACAATTTGTCAGTGTCTGGTCTTGTCCTGTTTTGTTTTGTCTGTTTCTATCTTGTCCAGGTCCGGTCTAGTAATCCAATATTAATTGTTAAACTCTGTTACAGTGTGTTAAGGTGTGGGGCCATGCTCAAAGTCCATTGAATTATAAGTAGAGGTGGGCTATAGAGGGTAATATTTGGTTCATAGTTTCAGATCACTTGAAACACAGGCTAGAATGATAACTTTAATGATGCTCGATCCCTTTTCGAAAGAAAAAAACAATTAAAAAGTGTGAAAACCAGGGTGCCACAACGAAAATCCCAAATGGCCGCCACAATTGGCCCAAAACTCATATTTTTGACCATAACTTGAATTAAGCTTGTGCTTAATAACCTTCATTTTTGGTGGCAATACCCAGTTCTTGGCCGCCGTAATATCTATGCAACTTGTATCCACCACGATTTTCGTTTCTCAATATGGCAGTTTTAGCACTAAATTTGATCACAGGGCGCTTCCCAAAAAAAGTACAATCATATCAAAAGTTTTAAATTTTGTAAAACCGGTGGGCCATCCTCAGAATTGTTGATTCATCATTTTTTTGAAGAGACGTGCTAACACTTACCATTTTCCCGTGGCATCGATTTAAAATGACGAAAACACTCTCATGGAATACACAGGGGTCAACGAACTTTCCTCCGTGTGTAGGTTTCAATGGAGGCATTTTTTATGAAATATAAAAAAGCCTATAGTTGAAAAACCGCAAACACCACGCACGTCAAATTTTCAGCGGACCAGTGTTCATAAATTAAACTCTCTTCAGATTTTTGAATGTTAAATCACCATTATCAAATGGGAGGCGCATTAAGGGAAAGCGCCCTCAGAGCTCAATTATTAGAAAAAATGGCATTTTCAAGAAAACGAAGGCTATTTTATGGTGAGATGAAAGTTGCACGTATGATTCCTAATTACCCCAAAACCTGGGTATTTATGCACCAAAATTAAGCAAATGAACAAAAAATAACGGAGTTATGGTTCAAAAATCAAAATTTTCAGCAAGTGTCATAACTTAAACTCTCTTTTCAACTTTTTGTGGAATGTTAAATCACCATATCAATTGGATGCGCATTTATGGGGGAAGCGCCTCAGAGTCAATTTAGCAAATGGAATTCAAGAAAACGATAAGATATGGTGAGATGAAAGTTGCAACTAGTATGATTTCCTAATACCCAAAAACAGGGTATTGCCACCAAAATTAAGCAAATGCAACAAAAAATAACATAGTTATGGTCAAAAATATCAAATTTTGAAAATTTGGACAGGCCATTTTGGATTTAGATGGGGCACCCTGTTTTCGCACTTTTTCTTTTTGTTTTCCTCGAAAGTGGGATCGATGGTGATTAAAGTCTCATCAAATGAGCCTGTGTCGAAGTGATTTGAAACATTGACCTTCTATAGCACACCTCTAATAAGCTCATTCAAATAGCATTGCACGTGTCGTACCTACCTCCTACAACGTTACGTACGGGAGTGTACTGAAAAAGCAGGGTGGGTTGTGCAGCGGATCAGATGGCGGATAAGCAAAATCGATCAGTACAAAACAAACAGCACTTATTGAAAATCTTTACATTTAATGTAGTCCTAGTTATATTTATATTATACACAATTGTTTCCTTGAGGTTTCCATTCTGATTTGAAACTGGTGATTTCTTAACGTTTTTCAAAATCCAAATGAAACATCGCCGTCACCATGGCATTCGACCCTGATTTGTTCCTGGTTTATTTTCATTAGAATGGGACCAGAGCACGTTTATTTTTTGCTGATTAAAAAAAGTACGAACCATACACCGAAAAGTGGGAGACGATGTGTTTAGTGTTCAACATTTTTGTCAGTTTGTGCTTTTTAGGGTCAAATTCACGGATGTTGTAGCATGAGGCTGGGTACGTTTTTGTATTTTTAATATCGAGATAGTAGGGATTAGCTCTAAGGACATCAAAGGTTATGATGACAGATTTTGTAGTCCATAGAAGACAAGTATACCAAAAGTATTGACTTTGTGGCACAGTGGAGCCGTGTCAGTTTTTTTAATGAACTGCACTCTGGCTTAAGTGGAGCTTGGGAGAAGATAGTAGGGGCTATTGTAGCGGGAAAGCCAGAGCAACCTCGCTCGGGCTGTCATACTTATTTTGGCCTCTCCTGCATTTTCATTAATGTCTGTACAAATTTTGTTTAAAAAAACCACCATTTATCTCTTTATATTTTGTAAGGAATTTCTCATTATGTAATGTATTTGCATGAATGAAGATGCTATAAAAATTTATTTGAATTTGAAAGTATGCACACAACTAATTACATTGACCCTTTCCCTAACAAGGAAACTACCACCTCAGAGCCCACTCCTCTGGCATTCCTCCTCATCTTCTAACACTCCCTGACACAAATCCATTATCACACCAATCCATATCTATCCACTCGAATAATCATTCAGCACTCCCCTCTGAGGGCCAGCAGCATCTCCTGTTTTCAGTTTTGATTGCCGTCACCACTTCTTCCTCCTCAATGGCCTTCCCCACATCAGCCGCAACCTTCTGATCTCCAATCCGCCTACTTCATTCATGATTCGTTCCATATGCTCTTTCAGGACTCTACATCAGGGCCCATACGCAGAGTTTTTACCGGGGTGCGGCGTCTTCGAAAAAGGAACTTTTTTGGAAAAAAAGACCTAACCCCCATAAATGGTCACCATTTCAGGAGGTTTGGAAATTATCATCACCAAGTGGACTTTGCCATCATATTTTCTGTCACTTTGGACTCTTTTATCACAAAAATCAGCAAAAGTGGACTTTTTCCATTTGTGGAATTTGGGTGGGTGGACCGCACCCCCCCCAGAAATTTGCGTAATTTTTCCCAAATTTATGCTGAATGCTCATATCTTGGTCCATATCGTCCCGCTTTGAGCCAGGGGAAACGTGCCCCCCGCCCCCACAGTCGGTACGCCACTGCAGGTGCAACATTTACAAGGTAGAAAATACAATATATCAGAAGAGAAGGGACCCTTGAACCTTTTGATTAACAGTTTGCATGGATTAGGAATTACTTATCAAGCTCAAGTGTGATCAATATGCTCAAATCAGTTAATCATTGTGTGTTAGGGGTGGGGGGTCATGTACTGTTCACCATAGTGCATTCACCTCGTCAGACGAGTGCTTGGTTGAGGCCATCGCTTTCCATGTTATCAGCCAGCCGGGTCCCGTTTTTGTATATATAAAGCAGACATTTTAAGTTTACAAAATGCTACCTTCAAATTCTGCCTTGTTCAGGTATACAGATGACCGAGCACATTTCCAAATTTCATGAAGATGATAATATCCGTGATTCCACAAGTTCCCCTTCAAAGGTAACATACTAGAGAAAAAAAAAGTTCAAAGTAGTAAAGTCAAACACATAGACTCATAAAATAAAGCAAGTCAAAACTATTTCAGGCAAAAAAGTGGTCTCATAAGAATGGAAAAAAAAGCAAAATGCAAAATGTGTTTATATTTTGGTTTAACATGCTATGCACAAAATAAGGATTTAAAAAATTGTAGTGTTGACCCAGTTTTAAACATTTTTTTTGGCAGCTTCAATTCATGCATTGAATGTTTTCCTTTTTTTTTATTTTCAAGTGAGGGGGGTGGGGGGGTACTGTCCACAAATTCCACAAAAGGGGCAAAAGTCCAACTTTTGCCGATTTTTTTTATAAAGGTCCAAAATTCTGAAAAATGTAGCCATAAGTCCACTTTTTGGTGATGAACAATGTTTAAACGGAGCATCAACGATGCATGTAAACCCTTTCTTATGAGTAGCAGTTTTTATCTCGTTTTTTTTTTTGTTTGGTTCCTCAAAAAAAAATTGATCGTTATGGTGAGGAAATCTCAGAACCTAAGGATTCTTAATGCTGAGGCTGTTTTTTATCGAAAATTTGTATACATTGGAAAATATTAATGATAATAGTGACATTGACTCGTTCTTTTTGCAGCAACGACCCCTTCCGGAGCTATATAGTGATATTGTTTAAAATGTGAAGGTCGATTCAAGAATGGGGAATGTTTGAAGGCGTCGAGTCATGCCTAATGATACAATCTCCGTGAAGATGGTTTTTTACCAATCAGCAATTTTACAAAACGTTGAAAGAAATTTAGGCGTCCGCTTTTGAAATCTTTATTATTCTTTTGATAACGGTATCCTGTCCATTGTTCCAAAGTATGGCCATAATTACACTCTTGCCGGAAAAAGATGTCTTTGATGTCTCTGGAAAATTGGGAGACCCATTTCACTCCTGAAACGTGATTCTAAATAATACAAGTCGGCTTGCAAACCCTAGGAAAACTTGTCCTTGACGAGATAATTCATCATGATCAAACTGGTTGCTTAAGTGGTCATATATGGGCGAAAATGTTAGATCTTTTAGATATAAAAATATTATCCGATGTTTGAAGATAATGCCTGGTTTTGCCTTTGTTTTGATTTTGAGAAAGGCCCCCCCCATTTTGATAAATTAGTTGGAATGCATCAATATCTCTGAAAATTTGGTTTTGGTCCGGATTCCGAGATGATTAATCTATTATCACAGACTTAAAGTTGTGTTATAAATAATGGATAGCCTCTCACTTTAAAATTTTGAACGGCCCTTCTGCAAGGTTGCGGTTTTGTCGCCTTATTTTTTTGATATTTTCAGACTTCCTAACAACTCAATCCGGTATCAAGGAAAATTAAAGTATAAAGTGTCCTTCTGCATTAGTGGTGATTAAAGATTAATGATATTAAAATAAGTCAGTATGCAGATTACACCATTATATATATGGGATGGTACAAGTGAATTCTTTAACAGTAAACATTGGGAGCTTGTGGGATAATTTTCATATTTTCTGGTCTGCAATATTTTATACAAAAAGCACGATTGATATAGGCCTTGGCAGTTGAGGAAATCAAATGTGTTTTGACCACACTAGACAGTTTAAGTGGTCAAACGATTCCATATTCTACTTGGGTATGCATATGCTTTCATAGAATGAAACATATGTTAAAATTAACGTCAATCAGTGACGTGTTGAAATATAAAGAAAACCTGCAAATGTGGAGGATGAGAAATCTTACCCTGTTGGGGTAAGATTACTTGGTCAACTTTTGCGGTTTCTAAGCTTTTATATCACTTTTTCATTATTTCCAAACCCTTCAGAGCATTTTTGCAAGGATCTTGATAGTATTTTGTATAATTTATTGTGGAACTGGTGCTTAGATAAGATTAAGCGAATGACTATTGTCCCTTCCCTATTCAAAGGGAGGTTTAATATCCGGATTGTAGATCATTTTGTAATGGTTCTAATTGCCTGGATCCAGCGGTGTTCTGTAAATCAATGATGCTAATTGGAAATTGTTGTTTTACAAAGTCAATCCAGGCTTTTGGCGTGTGATCTGTTTTCAAATGTAATTTTCAGAACCTGAGCTCTTTATAAGAATATAATAATAATATATTGGCTTTTATAAAGCGCCATTTCAATCATATCACAGCCTGTTCCTATTATTATTAACGCTCCATCAGGATCGTCACAATCATTTCGCTCCCTTATATAACATATCAAGAACCCGTTTTGTAAAGATCCGTGAAATGCTGGCCACCATGCATTTTAAGAAACGGATGAGACCAATGTTCTCAATGAGATCATTTGGTGTAATTCTTATATTAAAATTGATAAAAAGGTTCTTCTTGAAACACTGGTTTAGATCTGTATAAAAACATCATGTCGGATAATTTGAGTTTGAATTTAAAAGAGCTCCCAGGATAAATTCTCAGCAATATAAACTGTTCCAGTAACTGCCAACTTCTATCCTGCCATTCCTAGAGGAAATGGAATATAGCACGAAATTACATGCTCATGCTGCACCCTGGATTGTCCCGTATTGATCATTGTTTGCTATATTGGAGTAGAATAAAATAATTGTCGTCCCCGTACCGCGAGTTTGGTGCCGTTCGGTTTGAGACTGGGTACAGAGGTCACATGAGGTCACCAACCTGGTCCCCAACCCCACCCACTCCTTTTCACCAAGTTCATCATCACTAGCCCTTATGGAACTATACAGCATGCATTATATTTAAGGGTTTACCTTTTGACCTGCCAAAGGTCCCTGAGGTCAACCAGGTCCCATTAGTCACCAACATGTCACCCCACCCTACCCCTCCTTTCCACCAAGTTACATCACCGCAGCCCTTCGGTACTCATACGGCATTCAATATAGTAAGGGTTTAACATTTTGACCACAGACACACACACCCTCACAGCTACAACACACACATACACACACCAGACACACACCAGAGTATCCGTATATGTGCCTTCTGTCAATTCCTTGTCAGACACACAAAATATTGCTTAAGAGGATGGTTAGCCCTGGAAATAGCACAATTTTCAAGTTCATTTTCAACATCTGCCATCGATCAAAACCATGATAACCATAATCCCTGTAAAGCTTGGGGGACAAAGATTTCGAACATTATGATTTTTATGCCATTTGCGATGGTAACCAAACGAGCTTCTGATTGGCTAAACTTTGAACAAACAGAATTAAGTAATGAAACCTCCCATGGTTTTGATATTTGGCATGTATATTCAGTAATTAATTCCGCAGGGAAACATGTTCTCAAATTTTTTAAATTGCGTTCCGCGGTTGCCATGGCAACGATAAACCATCCAATTAACACGCATCGGCTCATTATTTAAATTTGGAACAAAATTTCAACACTTTGAAGACATGGTGCCCTGGGTATGTCTCTCTACTATATTCATGCCAAAATGATGAAAAACGGACAAGCAGTTTTTTAGTTATGGTCGTTTGAATGATACAATATTGCGGTATTTTTAATTCCGAGAAATTGCCCTTTAAAGTTCAATACGGTATTTTGTGATGAAATAATACATTTGAAATTCATATTTCGAAAGTTTCGCACTGAATATTTGCATATTTTATGAGCAAAATTAACAAATTTTTGTTCTATATTGAAAATAAAAACCAGATAATTAAAAATTGGCCAATTTTTGTAATTTAATTGGCAATAAATACATAATTATCGTTCAAGTTCATGAACCAATCAACGTTGTCGTGAACATTAATTCAGTTGCCGTCCATGACGGTCCATTACAAAATTGAACATATTTTGATAAGTAACCTGATAGAGCAGCAAAAGTATACATTTCTGGAAAGCTCTTTTCATGGGGAATTCAAAAAATACATGTTCAAACAACAGCAGGGCAAACATTAAAAGAAATAAGTAAAAAAATGTGACATTGAACTTTGTGTATAGTAGTACACTGTCATGACTGTACAGCAAAGTGTACCTAAACATGTACATGTACTTTTATGATGGCTTATTACAGGCTTCCAATACAAAGCATAGTGAGAATGATTGATACAGAAATAGCAAGAACAACAGAGGGCAGCATATCTAAAAAAAAAAACAAGGAGCCGTTTTGGGGCTAGAAATTGGGGATTTTTGAGCAAAAAACCCGCTTCCGGTTTGTTTTTGCTACTTCCGGTTTCTCAAGGAAATGAGAGGGGTAATTAAATAAGCAATTTATGAACTAAAATAAGAAAATTTAAATTTTTTTGGCTTGTAATTGATGGGAGATATCAAAGATATAGCTTTTATGGACTTTTCTCATTTTTGATGGGGGTCATGAAAATTGTGAAAATTCAAGGCTAACTCTCCCCTTAAAAAACAAGTTTCTTGATATTACAGCCACTCCTCCTAATAGAATTATTGAGAAATTGGAAAATTTAATTCAAAAGTACAATCAAAATTGGTCAAATATCTTTATCGTGGCTTATAAATGCGCAATAGATTAACAAACTAGGAATTTTCATTT
>JAMKCH010021255.1:0-21588 GCA_023653785.1 Ophioderma brevispina | reverse complement strand
GCTATACATTTTTTGCATCGTTATGACTAGATGGACAATGTAGCATACATTTCAACTTCATGGATTGGGATTTTAAAAGTTGGAGCATTTTAAAATTTTGACCCAGTAACATTAAATTGGCCTCTATTGAGAAATGTGATACCACATTTGAGATACTGCTACCTAGCATTCATATAGGGGTCCATACTAACTACGAAGATGTTAAACATTTTGGTAGTGGGGGGGGGGGGGGGAACGAACTCCTTAAATAGACCCCTGTTGTCTCAGCTCCTCTCTGAATAAAAATGAATATGTGGTGTGCGCATTACGTGGCATGATAAGGTTAAGATTTTTGCAAATTTAATACGAATGAATGGGGCCTGAAAAATAACATTGTCGGTCAATATAGGCAGCCCCCCGGAAAACATTCAATCAAAGTGTAGAAAAATGTTCTCAAATTATGGGTTCAACTAATAATTCAACATTTGCATAATTTACATGCCTGCAATTTACCATAATTGTACCAGGAAACATGAACATTTGGAGGGCAATAGTGCCATAATATGAAACAATTGTAAAGCAATAGGTGATCAGTTTGGTTGGAATATGCCTAATGTGGAAATAATCAAATTTGGGCTATTAATATAAAATGGATATCTAGAAGATCCAGTACAGTGTTGTACCTTGAAAAGAATGTAGAGCATTGGTTTGATCTCTTGGGAGACTTTGCTTTTCTTTCTTGAACTAAAATTGTTAACTCTGAAAAAATGGTACACATTATCAGTGGTCAAATACAATTTTTTATCGTGCCTGTTAAAATCATGGTATTTTCGGTAAAATAAGTGTAAAACATAAATATCTCCAACAATGCTATTTTATGGGTAATGATAATATAAGACGCAAATAGCAGACTGTTTGTTCCTTAGAATCTAAAAGCTGTACATGATTTATTTGAATGACATTGGCATTGGAAACAGATTCCCAATTGGTGAGATATATTAAAATGTATGTTAACTTGTTTAACTTACAAAGGTTGATTAAGGTCAGTCAGCACTTCCACCCCGTCGTAAAGAAGAATAAGGAATCAGAGACTGAGTTTTTTGACAAAAAAAGTAATAACTATATTTTTATGTTAAGTTTTAAGAAACGGTATATGTTGTTTTGCTCCAATCGAAAGGACATTTATATAGGTTGTTGAATCTAACAAACAAAAGCCTTAAGCATTAGCTTGAGAAGATCAATTAATATGGAAATTAAATGTGAGAACTCTTTATGTTAAACAGAGAGATAAGAGTTCAAACATATTGATAGCTTACTTCCAATTCATTCTTTTAAATAATCCTCATTACCTATAAGAGTAATTCTCTACGAATGAAACTTTCTGGAACAGATGAATGTACTTTTAAACGGTATACTGAAAATTATGACCAATTTTGTATTGTGTTCTAAAAATATTTATTTTGAACTCAGTTTTAAGGATTGTATATCTCCTTGAGGAACATTCCGTGGAAGTAAGTTTAGAGAAATGGACATCAATTCAATTAGAGATTCAAAAATGAGTCCAACTGCAGGCGCGGATCCAGGGGGGGCCGGGATTTTTGGGGGGCGGCGCCCCCGGTAAATCTGCAACGAACTAGGCCCATTTTGGAGCTTTTGGCAAAGTTTTCAGCCTTTAAGCCCCCCGGTAATGTGACGTTTTTCAAATCTGGATCCGCCACTGCAACTGTAGGAAAAAACAAAGAAACGATTACTTAAAATACATGAACAATTTGGGAACGTACTAAAAACTTACTTGAAATTTTAAAGAAATAGAATGTTATGTGTTTCATATTGTAAATTGTTAAGGAACTATGATGAACATAATAAATGCAGACGTTATCTCTTTCAGGGGTTAAGATAAAAAAAATATGATAGTTTTACAGGAGGGTTCTTGTGAGCAG
Source organism: Ophioderma brevispina (assembly GCA_023653785.1). Lineage (NCBI taxonomy): Eukaryota > Metazoa > Echinodermata > Ophiuroidea > Amphilepidida > Ophiodermatidae > Ophioderma > Ophioderma brevispina. The sequence goes on along the minus strand of JAMKCH010021255.1, from coordinate 19,669 downwards.
GTAGAAGATTCGTATTTATTTTGTTTAGTCAAAAAGGTTAGAAAGACACAATGTATATTGTTGGGTCTTAGGTTTACAGAATTGAGGTATGCGATTCTCTTTTGGAATGTATATTTCTCAGCTTAGTTCTCAAATGTAAATTCGAAAGGATAAGTAGATTTACTGGCCAATAATTTTCCTTCATTAAGTATGGATACGGTAATTCTGATATTGGGAGATTATACTATTGGGCTTTTAAATACTTGTAAGTCCCTTTGAACGAAAGAAAACTAATATAGGCACCAGATCCAGGCATTCTCGTATAATTTTCATGACTTATAAACATATACTCTCTTGATCTATCCAAGTACGAGAAATGGAAATAGTAAAGAACCTTGTTCAGTCTTTGGCTTGCCTCAAACAATACTTTTCTGGTGAAGACGACTGGTATGAAAATAATACCTCACAAAAAATAAAAAAAATAAAAATGTTGTATTTTGGTAGCCAATTTTGTAAATTTTGACCCCTTTGAACACAAGCCAGAAAGTTAGCTGGCATATAAATCAGACAAGTTGTATCATAACGCATATCTTAAGAGGTAGGGAGTGACTTTTTACAAGTATTTGGTCTTTGAATATTAAATCAACCAATAAATATTCTGTCCAACATAATAGTATGACTGATATACTAAAATACTGGAATACCATGATAGTTTTGATCCTTTTCTTTAACATTTTGAAATGTATCCAAAATTCAAAAGAGAGATAGGCAACCATCTTAGGTAACCACAGGTACGCTCTCTTTACCTCTACCGTTTTTGAAATTGTATGTTGAAAGCGGATTTCAATGTTAAAAAACTGCCAGCAATAGAATTTTCGCTGGATTTATGAGCAAGGCGCTTACTTAGGGACTGAAAACTATTTTAAGTGAAACTCTATGAAAAGAATTTTTACAACATGATGGGCTTTCAGATGCTTTTTAAACGTTGAACAGGTTACCCATCCAACAGTTATAAAAATGCACAGAATGTGCCAAAATATCCTAAATTTTCATATGTATGGTTAATTATGCACTTTTAACGGTTTAATGGGCTCTTTCTTATCTTCTTCTGCAACAACAAAAGGCATCCTTGTTTAACAACAGATTTATGTCGTCGCCTTTATAGAAAAAATAAACAACTATCAATACAAACAATTTGAGGACAAAGAATAAACAACATATACAAATTAGTGAATGAAACAAAATCAAGAAATCTAATGCATTTAAAAAAAGAAAAATATTTTTACTTTTTATGTTGGATATTGTTAAAAACATACTTACAATATGGGAAAAATTCTTCACTAGTGTAAAAATTAGAACTTACAGCTTACAAAATATTTGCGGATGTATTATATTTATCAGTGACATTTGTTTATTTAAAAAGTAACAAAGTATTTTTCTGCATAATTTTATCTAATTAAAGATAGAAACACCTATTTTCACTACGTATGGCAACCATATTGAAATGCTCTCTTGTCTTTAAAATATCTCGAGAAATAACTCACAAAATAAATAAATGTGAATAGAAATGTCTATTTCACATAGTTATGGCCCAGAAATGTCTAGCAAGCTGACGGAATGAAGTCAGTGCCTAAGAAAATACTAAAACGAGTCATTTTCGGCAGGCCATTTTGAAAAGTCATTTGCCATGTTTCCCACAGGAATTTGGGGCATTTAGGTTGTGAGATATCAGCGACACCTACATTTCACAAAAATACAAAATTAGCTTTTGTAGTAAGATAGTTGCTAGTTCCACCTTTTCTAAGGCACTTTTTGGCCATTCTTTCTTCACCTATAATATATCAGATGAACGGCAGTATTTTTCTTCTATTGTCGTCAGATAATTTTGAGGACCTCCATCAAAATCATTTTCTTAGTCCAGTCAAGATCTAAACAAAAAAAAACCGCCATTTTAGTGGTTTACCAGCATAAATTAGAAGTATTGGAATAGGACTTTAAATGCATTATGCGTCTACCATCAAACAAACAGCAAGTTTGTTTCCACGGTTACTTGATGAGATGTGCAATACAGGTTCTATCAAGCAGATAACACTATACACAAAAATCAGAACAAACACATTTAAACATTAACAACAACACATTGCTTCTGATTCCAGACAAGTGATTGCTTTTCAACATTAAAAAATAATAGTGGAGGTGATTACCAAAAAGAATACTAGGTTTAGAGATATGGACCAAATCTAAATCAAATCATTCAACACACACACAACACACACACACACACACACACACCACATACAAACACCCACATACATTACACATACCACACGCACAACAGATTGCTAAGTGGTCCGCCGGCCCACAAAAAGCAATTAGGGGACCATCCATTCAGATTTAAAATTTAAATCGTATAGATTTAAAAATCTAACTTTAAGGTTTAATTTTTATCTAGAATGGATCGGACCATCATCACAACCTTTTGGGAGAGTGTAGTGGGACTTGTATTGTACAAGACTCTTGGAGTGTCAAATTCTGGATAACAATTTGAATTGGTACAAGTACTTAAGGCGTAAAAAATTGTGTTGGCCATTACCAAATCATGACCCCAAGCCTGGGTTTCAATGTTGACAAAGGGTCAACACTTTAAATTACCATAAGGTCGGATTTGGTCTTAAAACTTTCAGTGAAAAGCTAATAAAATGTATATAAAAGTTTACAACCATGCAAACCATATTCAATTGAAAAAGCGTGAGGGCGCACTAATTTTCAAATGTGCCAGTGTCTCTTTAAAATGGCCTGGTTTTGTGAAAAGGGAACCTTGATGTTTATCTGACTACAAGCATCAGTTTATACTACCGATGTCTTATAGTTTAGAGTTATGAGGGTAAACCTGTAAAAACGATGAAACAAGTCAAGTTTGTTTTGTACAGGTTCAAAAATTAAAATTTGATCGAATTTCTGTAAAATATGGGAAAATGTTGGTTCAGCTCACAGACTGAATATCGGAATAGTTTTAACTCTTACGTGTTTGGGTATAATAAAATGGCAAATAAAATCAAAAGTATTGGTAGCTACTGGATTCTATTGACCTGGACCTATTTTGTTGGATAAAGTGAACACTAGGTAAAGCAAGGCAAACTATTCCTATTTCATTATTTGAGCTAGGGAAACAATTTGATCTTTTGAATATTATCTGAATCAATACAACTTTTAATTTTTATCCATGTACACACCCGATTGAGTTTTTCAACATTGTTAGATTTACCCCAACAAGCTTCGAATATAAGCCAATAGATCGTCGTATGTTAAACCTATTACGTCCTTTCGAATCCTTGTAATTACAATAGTGGGAGTATTTCAACATGATTGGAACATTTTAAATTTTTTGACACCCCCATGTGTATTGAAATCTAAGCTAGGGCTATAAAGAGGGTTTGGCAAGTGCTTCAATCACTTTTTGGCTTATCAATGCCTAAAGTACTTATGTGTAAAAAATTCACCCGATCACTACGGTCCGTGCTACATGCTATTATTGTTGATCGAGTCAATGCAGCATGATGTACATCTATGGTCACTGATATTAGGGAAGGAATTGTCCATGACATGTGAGTCATTTCTACAACAAAAATCCAACTTTGCGAAAACAAAAGTTATGGTATGAAAAATTTACAGGGCAGCAACAATAAACAACGAAAAAAAAACTTACGACATCCTCGGAGGCTCTTGTGATCCCAATTCCCATCACTCTGACATGTTAACGTTGGTTCCCCACGAAGATATAGTTTGTGCTTCACATGAGTATGTAACGTAACGGTATCCCTTCAATGAAATTTAGTCAGCACCGGATGGTGTCATCATTGCATGAGTACTAATTAGAGCCAATAGCGTCCGCGGACCCGACCTATTAAACGGAAGAGAATTTGTCAGCACAATCCACGGGCTACATCGCCCACAACTTTTACTCGGACCTCAACCACACCAACGAATAGTTTCACTACGTGCTAAGGGACGCGCCATTAGACTTCAAGGTGTGGAGGGGGCCTTAGAATTAAAAAAAAACTTCACCCACCTATACAAAAAAAAAAAAACTTTCCCCACTTCCAAGAAAAAAAAAATACCCGTCCCACCATTAATAAGGGTCTAAATCGCCCCGTACTTACATATGGCAAATAACCATAAACCCATAAATTTGCAAAATTTTCAAAAGTAATTACAGAACCAATTTAAAGGGTAGGGCTTTCTCTGGTTGAGAAGTGACGACAATTTTCATTTAAAACTTTGCGAACCACATCTTGTACTAACCTTTACGTAACTCCCATTAACACTTTGCATTTAAAAATTTTTACCCTTAACTATATATTTACTTTTTAAAACCATTGATCATACTATAAGCATATTTTTTATTTGCATAAGAGAATGTGTTTTGGAAAGTGAACATCGCAAGGAATTACCGCTTCGCGCGGAGGGGGACACCCTCTCCCGCACAGACCCCAGACAGCTTCATATACGAACTCTTCATGAGAACTTATGCTTAATTAAAAAAAAATAACCCATCAACTATGTTTTGCTTTTTTTTAAAAACGTTGATCATTATAAAGGATGTAAAGCATATACCACATGTAACGTGAACACTTACAACATTCCAAGTTGTTTTGCTATAAAAATTTGCAGAGGGAAATGATTTGGAAAGTGAATATTGCAAGGGTTACGCGCTTCACGTCCGCGGCCCACCCCGACAGCTCATATACGAGCTCTGCATGACACTTTTTAAGCCGTAATTGAACTTATGCCGTCATGGATGTAACCTATCAAACTGTAGGTACTTTGTTTAAAACTGCTGATACCAAGAGTAAGTAGTAGTAGTAGTAGTTAAAAAGTTAGAAACCAAATGAGACTAGACGAGGATTTTAAAAAATGCTTAATTAGGAAGTACAGGCATTTTTTTAGTAGAAGTGTTTCAAACAACAACTTTTCTAGACGATTTTTGTGTGGATTACGAACATGCTTTCGCATTTGGAGTTGCAACGGGGTCAACAGTAAATAAATAAAAATGGCCGCCAAATTGCAACATTTTCATATTTCTTTTTTGTAATTAATGCTTTTACTCTTTTCTACAGTTATCCGACTTCTAGTTCTTCTATAACACCGTCCCTTGTGGTTGAGCATATTGTCAAAAATTTACCAGATAAGTGATTTCCCCATGAGCCGAAATTGGAAAAAATTCAAAATGGTCGCAAATTCTGACGTTTTAAAAAATGAAAAAATATATTTCCTAAAATGTCATTTTTTATTCAAAATTTATTGTATAAAGAAAGGAACAGGTACATGGAAGTACTGTATCAGTGAAAGGAAGCTACTGAGGCGGATTTCATTCTTAAATGCCATGGAACATTCTATTTGTCTAGAATAAGGAAGAGGCATAGGTGTACATTGATGTATGATTTGGTTAAATTTGGTTTGTGATGAATAGTCACTTGTAGGGCCTAGCCTAGGTCAACGTTATGTATGCAAAATATAAATTGTTAGACTTCGAAATGACTACCAGACATTGTGAAAGGCCCTTAACAGCATATTTTCCAAACTTCTGCCGTAGGAAGGGAAGGGAATCGTCAGACGAGTAACCGAAAGTATCCTTTTCAGTAAGATTGGTCCCGAACGTCAGTAGGTTCAGTACAGCTTGTTCTTACAACACACTTCAAAAAATTAGATTTAGCATGCCTAAAATGTAAGTAAGCTAAAACTATCATATATATTATGGTCTTACCTTTCGATTAAACGAAATATTTAGGATCTTTAAAAATGTGACATAATCAAAATTATACTTTTTTATTTTTTTTATTTTTTTTATTTTTTTTATTTTTTTTAAAATACAATAGATTAACTTTAATGTTGACCCCTTTATATCAATTCCAGATTGACCTTTTTTTTTTACAATTTATGATTTTACCCTATAACTCCAACCCAATGGTCGTAGGTGGTACGCGAACTATCCAGTTTTGCATCGTTATGACTAGAATGGACAATGTTGTAGCATACCTTTCAACTCCAGGATTTAAAAGTTGGAGCATTTTAAAAGTTGACCCATGTACAAACCGTACATTGGCCCTCTATTGAAATGTGATACCACAATTTGAGGTTACTAACTACTCCTAGCACCATATAGAGGGTCCCATACTAACTACCGAAAGATGTTAAACCTTTTTGTAGTGAGGGGGGGGGGGGCGGGGGGTAAACATACTCCTTAATAAGACCCATGTGGCTCAGCTCCTCCTCTGAATAGTAAATTAAACGAAATGTTGGTGGCGCATACGTTGTGCATGATGCAAGGTTATTAAGATGATTGCAAATTTAATACGATCTGAATTGCATGGAAAAAATATTTGTCGGTCAATATAGGCAGCGAAACATTCAATCAAGTTAGAAAAATGTTCTCAATTATGGGGTTCAACTAAGAAATAAACCATTGAATCATTTACATGCATGCACATTGTACCTAATTGTCCAGACACATGAACATTTGAGAGGGCAATAGTGACATAATTATTGTGAAAAAAATTGTGAAAGCAATAGGTGATCAGTTTTTGGTTGGATATGCCTAATTGGAAATATCAAATTTGTGCTCGATAAAAGGAATCTAGAAGATTCAGTACAGTGGTGTACCTTTGAAAAGAATTGTAGAGCATTGGTTTGTTTGATCTCGTGGGAGACTGCTACTTTCTTTCTGAATAAATTGCAAATCTGAAAACATGTGGTTACAATTATCAGTGGTTCAAATACAATTTTTATCAGTGACTGTTAAGTTAAAATCAGGTATTTTCTGTAAAATAAGTGTAAACATTTAATACTCCAACAATGCTATTTTATGGGGTCCGGGTAATGATAATATAAGACGCAAATAGCAGAGTTCTGTTCCTTAGAATGACTACAAGCTGGAATGATTTATTTGAAGACATTGCATTGGAAACAGGATCCCAATTTGGTTGATGAATATATTAAAATGTATGTATAACCTTGTTTAACTGACAAAAGTTGTAGGTAAGTCATGCAATTCCAACCCGTTCCGCTAATTAAAGAAAAGAAATAAAGGAGGCATCGAGACCTGAGTTTTCTTTGAAAAAAAAAAAAGTATAACGTTCATTATTTTATGTTAAGTTTGAGAAAGCTGTATATGTTTTTTTTGCTTAAATTCGAAAAGACATATATAGGTTGTTGAATCTAACAAACAAAAGCCTTTTAAGCATTAGTTAATGAGAAGATCAATTCATATGAAATAAATTGTGATAACTTCTTTATGTTTAAACAGAGAGATAGAGTTAAAAACAAGATAGCTTACTTCCAATTCATTCGTTTATATAATCTCATTACCTGTAAGAGTAATCTCTACGAATTGACACTTTTCTGGAACAGAGAAGTAACTTTAAACGGTTTACTGGAAATTATGACCAAATTTGGTAGGGTGTTCTAAAAAATATATTATTGAAACTCAGTTTAAGGATTGTATACGTACTTGATGTGAACTATCCTTGGAAAGACCAGTTTAGAGAAATGGAACATCAATTCAATTAGAGATTGCAAAAAATAGTCCTAACTCAGGCGCGGATCAGGGAGGGGCGGAGGGGGCGCGCGCGCGCCCCCCGGTAATTCTGAAAAATCGGCCATTTTGGAAGCTTTTGGGACAAGTTTCAGCCTCAGCCCCAGGGTAATTTTGACGTTTTTCAAATCCTGGATCAGCCACTGCAACTGTAGGAAAACAAAGAAAACACGATACTTAAAATACATGTGAAAGGTGGAAACGTACTCAAAACTTACTTTGAATTTTAAGAAATAGCAGTATTAGTGTTCATTAGTTGTAAATTGTTAAGGAAATAGGATGAACATAATAAATGCAACGTGATCTCTTCAGGGTAAAAGATAAAACTATGGAATAGTGTTACAGTGACGGTTGTGAGCGGTAGAGATCTCGTATTTATTTTGTTTAGTAAAAGGTTAGAACACAATGTATCGGTGGTCTTGTTTACAGAAATTGAGGTATGCCGATCTCATTTTTGAATGTATGTTGTCAGCTTAATAGTTCTCGAGTAAATTCGAAAGGATAAGTAGCATTTAATGGCCATAATTTTCCTTCACTTAAGTATGGAATAAACGGTAATTCTGATATTGGGAGATATACGATTGGGCTTTAAATAATTGTATAAGTCCCTTTGAAAGAAAGAAAACTCATATAGGCAACAGCTCCAGGCATTCTAGTATATAATTTTTCATGACTTTAAAACATTAATTCTTCTTTTATCTATCCAAGTACGAGAAATGAAATAGGTAAAAAACTTGTCAGTCTTTGGACTGCTCAAAACAGGTACTTTTCTGGTTTGGCAGACGACTGGTTATGGAAACTAATACCTCACCTTTCACGTTTCAGTGATTAAATGTTGTATTTTGGTAGCCATTTGTAATTTTTGAACCCTTTGCACACAAAGCCAGAAAGTTAGCTGGCAATAATCTAGAAAGTTGATATTTCAACGCCTCTATATTCTATATAGAGGTTAGTGGAGTGACTTTGTTACAATCCTGGTTTAGACCCATACAATAGGTATATGGTATTTTAACGGCCATTTTGAAAGGTTTTTGATGAGCACTTACCCTTATATACTCACCAATATACTCACCTCAAGAGACAGTATGTTTAATAACACTAAAGTTCTTGTGGGATTGTACCAGCAGAGATGTGGTAAGAGATGGGGTATAGCGTCTGGCTGCCGTCACTGAATCCCGCAAGGTCCTTGTTTGAAGCATTGTTGCTCCAGCAGGGGGCAGACCAAAGGAGGTGTTCCATTGCTGTGGTGCTGTTTCCACAACACAGGCAGTACCTTGATCTGCTTCCAGATAGCCCCACTTCTGCAAGGAACCTTAGATCGTCCAGTTATGGTTCTGTTGAGCATCGCCATTCAGCCCAGGAGGAGTCAGATCCAGGTGGGAGATGCGCACCAGGTTCAATACGATAGAGGTTACTTGGTTGGTGGAAAGTCTTTCTTTCACAAGGGACTCTCTTGACCTCCTTAGAGCTTTCAAGAGGTTTGGACTTTGCCTAAGAAACTCTCTGTGGATTTTAAGGCGGTTGGCAGCAGGTATTGTCCTGACATAGGGTTTTGCTTCAAATTAGATACTTGGAAGAGCTATGCTCTTTGCCTGATCGCTACGCTACGCCGGATTTCTGGTGGAGCAATTCCTGCTAGGATGTAGAAGTTTCCGTTGGTGTGGACGGAGGCATTCCTGTGAAAGCCGGCAGAAGGCATTTAACGCCTGAATCAAGCTTCTTTGAAATGGGTTGCTCTTCCCATACAGGGCAAGCAAACTATGCACATGAGTATAGCACAGGGCAGTTCCGTCGATCTCGGTACGTGGGCGAAGCACCCCATCCTTGTGCCAGTGAGTTGTTTAAGATAACTGTACGTTCGTCTTCTCGACTGTGGTGTATAAGGAGAGTGCGGTCCCAAGGTAACTCATAGGTAGGCAGGGTGACACAGTGCAGGGGTGTTCCAGACCAGGTAACTTAAGCTGACGGTGGCTTCCACGGTTGCCGGAGCTGAAAACCACACACTTGTGTCTTAGATTGATTTGCAATAGTGTGGTTTTCCTCATATAAGGAGTGAGTTATTCAAAAAGCTTTGGAGAGCTCATCCACAACTGTGAAGTCAGCAACTTGGGCGCTAATTCAGATTGTCGCATAAATAAAACGACAGGTTCCTGCACTCCTAGGCTGGTCGTTGGTATCGATGGTGAACAGGAGAGGTGCAAGCACACTCCATTGTGGTAGACCTTCTTGAGCCTACGCCAAGAGTGCCATAACATGTTCTTTCATCCAGATCTTGCTAGAACCTGTGGGATTGTACGCTATAGTTTTTGTATGATACTTTGGCGCATCTTGAATTTGGCCAATTGTATCCCTTAAGGCTAGAGTTTATGATTAATAATTAGTGTTATATACTCATTCCAAAGTCTGTGGTTGTAGAAGAGTAAGTTTAGTCTGTTAACGAAATTTACGAATTTTATATCTTTGATATAATTTTTAGTTGTATTTTGGCGGCCATTTTGAATTCTAAATTGACCCCTTTGCACTCAAATACAGCAAAGCAGCAACTGGCATTTGCGTGATCAGCATAAAAATCAGTGTGGAAAATGTATCCAAATGCTTCTACTATAAAAATCCTCATGAAAGTTCTTCGTCTGTCTGTTATGTAAAGTCTGACTCAGAGATTTCGAAATTATATATATTTTGTGTATCAGCAATTAAAAATTAGTCAAACTAGAACTAAAGATACAAACCTAAAATGCTCAATTCCAGATGTGAATCGGAAAGTTTCGTTTTCATGCAGTACACAATTATATACAGTATACACAGTGCATAGGAGACCGTGTATAACAAAAAGTTCCGCATCCGGAATCTTTAAACAAAGTTGCGATTTTTCTATATGAAGGACTCGATTGGAGCTTAGTATGTGACCACAGTTGCTTATTATATAGACAAGCATTGTTGTATGTATGCAAATAAACACAATTTGTTTGAAAATTGAGGGCCCACTCCTCGGGAAATCTCCGAGTCAGCCTTTTAATTGGTATGTACGGAACGGAAATAGGCTGGGGAGAATCGTACTTCTTCGTGGGGTAGGTTGCCGATTTCTCCACCCCTGCCTCCTCCCCTCCCATCGCCTTGTATCTTCAGCACATCCTCCACCTCTATTATTTACATAGACCCAAACTAGCCTTCCGTCTCCCTCATTCTCTCCGCTAATCCACTCATCTTGCCTCCCTCTTGTCTTACCCCCTACCTTTTTCCAGCGTGCCCCTAATCACCCCCCCCCCCCCCCCCCCCCTCCCCTATGACTCAGCTCGTACGACAGGCTAAGGTTAGCTTTTAAAACTATAAAATTTTAGGGACCGTTCATTTCCACAAGGGAGGGCCAGAGAAATTGGAAGATGTGTTTGGAAAAATGTATAACCACCAATTGTTAAAGTTACATTAGCCCTAGTGCATAGAAACCCCTCCTGACTCATACACCCATCCCACACCACAATTAGGTACATTATTATTTACTGCTGATATGAGATAGGTGCTTGCTTGGTTTATGATAATAATGTAACATGACCCTCACCCCCCACCCCCCAAATGAACAGGTCTAAACCGACTCCAATGTTTGGGCTCACCGGACCTAATCTTAATTATTCCTATAGGGCCCTAAACCGAAACCTAAACCTAACCCATGTTGCAACCGGCCTAATAGCCATCCTAATCAATGAAGGGACCTTTACAATGCACTGGGAGACCAGATATCCAATGCAATTTTAAAAACGCATACACGTGTTCCGAATTCGGCTACTTCTAAAACGAACGTAGGGAATTCTTATGGGTATAGTGTGGGGGCTTTGGCTTACAAGATCGTATTTACGTCTCTACTATTTACACATGCTTGTTCCTAAATGACAAAAAAAGGCCTGATTTTAAGGATTTTCATTGTGGAATTGTACATAAAATCACAGAAAATGTGTAAACACCTGCTCTGCACCTCAACAGCACGTTATTTTCCACTCCCTTCTCCTCTGCCGAATGCCACGGTACTTCGGCAGTTCCGAGAGAAAGGAAGTTCCGCACCCGGGTATTTGTGCACCCGGGTTGTTCGGCACAAACACAGCCACCAATATACTGGGGCCTGACATGACCAAAAAAACATGACCAAAATGTATAACCCGCCGCAAAATAAAACAACGGCCTGAGTACAGGCCAAAAAAATCCAAGCCCCTGACTTGAAGAAAAAAAAAACTGCATCCAAAAGCCAAGGAAAAAAAAAAAAAACTCGCCCTGAACCAAACTTCAACCCCCACCCACCTTCCTTGAAGTCTAATGGTGCGTTCCTAAATACGACGTCACACCACGCATAAGACATGTGGTGGTGATCTATCCAAACAATTACTGCTTCGGGGGGTCGTGCAGGTACATAATGGAATGGAAACCGGAAATAGCAATGCGATGTAGCACGAGGTTCCAAGAGCCCTATGTGAAGTGGATTGAAATTGAAACACGGAATATCGGAACTAGCAAACAGTATAATTGAACGGACGTCCTGGTGGGAAATGTTTTGTGAAGTGTGTACATATTCCCACGTCATGAGCACTGAAGACGAGGCCAGGACGAAACCACGACATTTTCGCTAAGTATGGAAGCTGATCTATGAACACAACTTGTACCTACAGTGTCTGGATTTTCATAGAATGAAATGTAATTTGAGATTTGGACCAGGGCGAGCTGTTTGACCATGAATGCAATGGACGTTGACCTTCTGTGACCCCTATATCGGAAAACTAAGCATTTAAGTCACTCAAAAATATTCCTTATTTGAATCATATGAACTCACCAATTATTTGAATCGGGTTATCCAAATCTGAGCAACTTTAAATTTACCCTGTGCACCTAATTTGACCACTTTATTATTTTTGCTGTTTTTATCTATTAACTATGAACTTGAGGCTGTAGATGGTACAACTATCCTTTTCTGAATCATTATGGTTTTAAACACAAAATTGGATCAGGGATCAGTTAAAAATTTGATTCTGTAAGATTGTTTGTCTTGGTCCCTAGATACCTAAGGCACCAGCTTCACTTAAGATTCAGTTTCAGGGGGCTGGACACATATTTAATTACTCACCTTTGTATTGAGATGTGTTACAAATGTCTGCTCCCGGGTATCACTCATGTGAAAAAGCCGTTCCATTTACCCGGAGAGGAATGGAGGAAGCGTGTTACCGATGTGAAAATCGATCAAGATGCTTCAGACCAAGATCGATTATTTCGGTCTTTACGTTTTTATTCACATACCGCCACCATGGCTTTTTGATTCAATGATGTAGACAATCACTATTGATCGGAGGCATTCACCTAAAGTGACAGGAGGAGACTTTTTTAAGGATAACATTTTCTCTAAAATTGCACTTGATTGGTTGTAGACCAGCTACCGAGAACGTTTTGAAGTTTTATTGGACATTCTTATTCAGTGGGCGGGGTTTAGTAGGCAAACACGCAATATCATTGGTTGTTGCCTATCTTATATGAGACGATATTAGATAGTGCGTCGTCTCGCAAGTGTTAACGCGCGCGTGTATAAGGTTACGCAGTACTCGCAGCTAGTACGGGTTGGTTCATTTTTGACAGCGGGGGAATATTTTTGCCCTTTTAACTAATATTATTGAAATAAAAATATTTTCGGTGATTAAAACTTTTTTTTTTTTTTTTTTTTTTTTTTTTTTTTTTTTTTTTTTTTTTTTTTTAAGCACAAAAAAACCCGCAAACCTTATTATTAACTTGCATGCTATCCTAATCGTCATCATCTTAATACATAAAGACGGCGTATTCGGCTTATTCACTTCAGGTGTGATCTAATCCATTGGTAAGCAGTGGATACCGGCTGCGCCGGCATCCACTACTCAAAATATTGGACTGCCCATCCAATATGACACGATATTAGATAGGCAAAACATCAAATCCTGTCTTTTATCCTCTAAAACAAGCACAAAAAAACCCGCAAACCTTATTATTAACTTGCATGCTATCCTAATCGTCATCATCTTAATACATAAAGACGGCGTATTCGGCTTATTCACTTCAGGTGTGATCTAATCCATTGGTAAGCATTCCATTATGCAAAAACCTGGGTTCAAAAAAAAATCGAGGGTGTTTCTCTCTGGAAATGTCCTCATGTCTAAATCGGCAGTGCGATCGACTCTCGTCCACTTATGAATATCAACATTCGGAAATGATAATTACAAGGGTATAAAATAACTACTCTGTTTATAATTAAAGCATCAGTTTTTATAGCAATATTAGCAATTTTATTTTGAAGAGAACCCCCAATTTTCCCAAAAAATTGAGATTTTTACACGGTTCCATCGGTAACTGGCTAGTCAACTATACCTGAAAATGTATATGTGTTGCAAACGAAGGAATTTTTTTAATTAGAATCACTAATATCGGAGATATTTTGTAATAATTCAACGGCTGTGGGAAACGGCCTTCGAGTTTACTCGCTCAAAGATGGATTTTGGTCATCTTTTGTCTTTTCTTGTTATAAACATTTCCAAATTATTTATTTTCATGAGCAAATGCCGAATCGGCGTGAAAAACGCATTTAAATGAGCCCAAAGAATACCCAGCCTCTGTTGTTCGTTTTAGATGACATCCCAAATGACCCACAAATATTTGGAAAGCCATCTCAAATGCCACTACTGACTTATGCGTCATAGCGTATACAGAATTGTCCAGCGTGCAAACAGTTAATGACATGTCGAGCACCACCTTTGTGAAGAGTCTAAAGCTTATTCATATCTATGAGTCACGTGACCCTGCTACCTTGCATAAAGCAAATGTGATTAAAAAAATAACATTAAAGGTCCCAGGAAATGCAAATATAATTCATGTGTTTTGTGTCAAGTCTACAAGGAGGGCGAGAAAGCATTCAATATTTTGGTTGGTAATGACATCATTAGTGAAACTATTGATTTTTCAAAGAGTAATAGAAAATTCCAGGTGACTGGTGTGAATCCATTCATGGCACTGACTGAAAATCAAATAGTTTCACTTATTATGTCACTGGTAGTGTATTCTTTTTTTGTGGCCCTGTTTATTGGAATGTAATGCCCCGTAAAGATTTGGATTAGGTTTATCATCTCATTTCCTGGGACCTTAAGACCGAAGTGCCACCGTTTGACCCATGCGGAGCACAAGTTTTAGACAGTGGGGCATGTCCTTCTATGCTGTTGTTTCGTAGTCCCCATCAGGGGAGAAGGGCAAACCAAGTGTAAATTCAAAATAAATTATTAAAATCATATAACCGTCTGTTGCGGCAAATAAAAACTTAGAATACAAAGTTCAAAATACGCAAGTAGATAACGATGGTAATATTTTAGCGTTAGATTTAGAGACACAAGGGTATGGTTTAACTCACATCAGCATATGGCCCAAACACAGATTGCCCTAAGTTTATTGACAAACTTCAGAATATACTAGACGATTTTGATAATGCACATACAATATTATGTGGTGATTGGAATTTTGTGCAAGATTTCAAACGGGATACATTTAATTACGAAATATTAAATAACCCTAGAGGAAGACAAAAAATATTGGATATAATGAAAAAAATAAATTTGGTAGACCCTTGGAGAGCTGCTAACCCAGATTTAGAAAGATACACTTGGCGAAAAAAACAACCTTTCAAGCAGGCAAGATTAGACTATTTTTTAGTCTCACACGAATTGTTAAATACTGTGATCTTGCCTGGTTCTATAATTAAACTCAATTTATGCTTCTCTAATATTAAGAAAGGTCGGAGTTTTTGGAAATTTGATAACTCCCTTTTAAAAGATGGAGAGTATGTTAAAAGAGTGAAAGATAAGATTGACGAAATTATGATAATACGCGGCAAGTCCTTACTTACCAGAACGTATTAAAACAATCCCTGATCAAGAATTGCAGTTATCAATTACAGATCAACTCTTTTTTGAAACCCTTCTTATGGAAATACGTGGTACAACAATTAAATATGCTTCAGAAAAAAGAAGCATACCATTGATAAAGAAAAAAAATTAATTGATGAAATACAAAAATTGGAAAACAATTTAGAAGGGAGTTGAATACGGATAATTTATTGTTCGAACAAATTGAAGCGAAAAAGGAAGAATTAGAAAATATTAGGAAAGAGAAAATGGTTGGAGTTTTGACAAGAGCAAGATCAGAGTGGATAGAAGAAGGAGAGAAACCAACAAAATACTTTTTAAACTTAGAAAAACAAAATCACGTGTCCAAAGTGATAACCAGTTTAAATGATTCCAAAGGTGAAGAATGTAAAGATGAAAAAGGTATTGAGAGAGTCGTCCTAGATTTTTATAAAACATTTGTACACTAATAAAGATAATAATTTGGAGGATGTAGAATTGCCTAACATTATTAAAGGAAGGGGTATCAAACAGTTGTCCGATTCTCAATCTGATCAATTAGAAGGATACATAACATACCTGGAAGCTTTAAATGCGCTTAAAAAATGAATGAAAACAAGTCTCCAAGTCCCGATGGTTTCACGACAGAATTCTTTAAATTCTTTTGGAAAGATATCGACTTTTTGGGTTAGATCGATAAACTATGCTTTTGATCATGAAGACCTATCGGTGAAACAAAAACAGGGATGCATTGTGTTAATACCTAAAGATAAAAAGCCTCGTACATTTATTTATAACATTCGGCATTTGCCAGGCAGAACCCAATATTGCTATACGCATTAAATTCAAGGGACGCCTCCAGAACAGCGGGGAAAGATTTGAGGGAAGAAGTCCGATTTTAGATGCAGGAGGAAACCGAAGTGCTCGGAGAAAACCTGCGAGGACGAGTATGGATCGGCAACCAAATTTACATACGGCACCGGTTCGACCGGGAATCGAACTCGGGCCGCATTGGTGAAAGGTGAGCGCCTCGACCGCTACACCAACTCGCCCTCCATTACATGCATACATGTAATGCATAAAAAAACTGGAGATCTATTACCCTGCTAAATATCTCTTATAAAATTGCTTCTATTTGCATTGCTGAAAGAATTAAAATAAATTACCAGGACTTATAAGCCATGAACAAAAAGGTTTTCTTTCAGGTCGTTTCATAGGTGAAGCTATACGGGATATATGATATTATGTTTTATACAGAAATGAAAAAAAATTCCATGTCTTCTTCTCCTAATTGATTTTGAAAAAAGCGTTTGATACTGTTTTTTTTCTCTTTTTTGAATAAGGTTTTAAAATAATATCGCTTCGGCCCAAATATTCTCAAATGGGTAAATACATTTTATAAGAATATCTCATCATCTGTATTAGTTAATGGAAAGTCGACGCCTTTCTTTTCAATAGAACGTGGAGTAAGGCAGGGAAATCCTCTGTCTCTTTACCTATTTCTTCTCTGTGAGAAATTTTAATAATTAACAATTTTAATAAATCAGGAGGAAAATATAAAAGCTATAAAAATAGAAAATTTTGAATACAAATTAGTACAATATGCCGATGATACGACATTGATTTTAGAGGGTTCAAATCTGTCTTTTAAAACCTCTTTAGATGTTATAGACAATTTTGCAGGAATTTCTGGTTTAAAAACGATTTAGATAAAACGGTACCAGTTTGGATTGGAAGTAAGAAAAATTGTGAGGACAGGTTAGAAGGACGGTTGAATTGGTCTTTTTCAAAACAATTTCAATTACTTGGAATTACCTTTTCGGTAAATCTTGATGAAATGCCAGATATTAATTACCAAAGAGCTCTAGATGTAGTAAAAAACAAATGAATCATTGGTCAAAACGACAACTTACAGTTCTTGGTAAAACTGTAGTTGTAAAATCAATTCTGCTACCCAAATTTAATCATACGTTTTATCACTCCCAAATCCCAGTGATGAATATATCTCAAGTACTAATAAGCTTTTTTCAAATTTGTATGGAATAATAAACAAGACGGAATTGCACGAAATATACTTACTCAGGAATATGAAAATGGAGGAATCAAAACGGTAGATTTTGGCTCTCTAAAAATAAGTTGGATAAGGAGACTGGCACAATTGGAATTCTACTCTATTATATGAATTTGTTCCAAACGATTTTAAAAACTGTTTAGATAACGGATGTTCATTTTACCCATTTGATACTCAAAATGTACAAAACGAGTTTTGGAAAGATGTTTGAAGATATGGATAAAATATACTCAAAGGCGTTCATCTGTAACTCAAAAAGATTTTCTCAATCAGTGTATATGGAACAATATATTGATTAAAGTCGGTAATAATCCTATACATTATAGCCACTGGGAAAGATATGGGGTAAAATTTATCAATGATTTAATAACAGAAAACAGTACTTTTATTACGTATGAAGAATTTTGTAAAAAGTACAAAATTACAACAAATTTCTTAGAATTTTATGGTTTAATGAGATCTATAAAACTGGAGTGGAAAAGTTTGTTTGATAAGCAGAATTTGTTGTATTACAAGGCCTATGATACCATTTCATCTTTAACAAATTTTAAAGAAAGAAAAGGAGTATAAAACGTTCTATAAAGTCATGATTACTGAATTAAGAAATCTGAATATCTGTGTAAGATGGAAACAAGAATTTAATACTCATTTTGATGTAAACACTTGGAAAAAATATTTTTAAGTTCCTTTGAAATGTTCACAAGATGTAGATTTGAGGTGGTTACAATATCATTGTGTGCACAGTATCTCGGCCACGAATGATTGGTTGAAGAAGATGAATATTATCAACTGTAAACGTTAACTAATTTATTTGTTTCATGCAATCAGGTTAAAGATATTTGGAAATATATAGAAGCGAAACTAGAAATATTTTTGGCGGTAAATTTGTATTTAACGAACAACAAATTATACTCGGAAATTTTGATATGTATAAAGGAAAACTCAAAAAATGTTAGGTTTAATTATACTCTTAACAAAAAGGTTTATATATAATTGTCGTCTTATGCAGAAAATTCCTAATGCTGTAATTTTAAAGACCTTTTTCAAAAAGTATTATGAATATGCTCTCTTTTCAGCAAGGAAAAACTTAACACTTAACTGCATAAGGGGGGGGGGTTCCTAGGTACCCAATTTTTGTTTTTCAGCCGGCGATTTTTAACGCTGCAGTATATTTGGTTTATATTTTTGTATTCGTCTAACTTTTAGTTGCGCTTGCATTGGTGCAAAAAAATTCAAATCCATTGCGTCGTTTTTGCGTTAATTAGCATGGGTCCCTAGGAGCCCCCCCCTTATGCACTAACGGAAGTGCCCATGAAAAAAATGAAAAATCTTATTAGAGTTACTGTGATTCTGATTTTCATAATGCATACACCTAGTGACATAAACAAAGTAAATAATTAATTTAAAAAAAAATCTTGCAAAGTATAGTAGGCCATTGGGGCCATAATTTTTTGTATACGTCATGTAGCGGTTTACTATAGGAACCTATGGTAAATTATACAAGTAACCCTAAAAAATATAAAATGGCATGAGACATTTATGTTTGTGCTTAATGTGGTGAATATAGTTCATTCTTCACCAATTAAAGCAATCAGCACAAGTCTAGATGAAGCAATGCCGTAGAAAATGCAGAAACAAATTAGTGTCTTTTTTCGTACATTTTGACGCAAAATGAAAATCAATGTTTTGCCCCTAATTTTCTTACTGAACATCTTTCTTCAGTTTTTATTTCTTTATTGTTGATGTCTAACATGTGGTGGATTTCATCTAAACAATCCTTTAGGAAAGTGGTTATATGGGGGGGGGTCCCTAGGAACCCCCCGTCATGCACTAACGGAAGTGCAAACCCCTTATGCAGTTAAGTGTTAATGGAACATGAATTTGCAGAAAAATGGAAATACATAAAACATATTTTTATGTAGTATAAATATTTTTGATAGGATATTGGATAATGTATGTATAAATATATATTGTCTGTAACTTGATATTCTGATATTTGTATAATAAAAATCCATGGAAAAAAAGTGACCAATGACCAATAGACACTGTGACCTAGTAAAATCTCAATTTCCTTGTCATAGTTCAGTAGCTTTCATTCACTAATGTATTTAGAAAATAATCCCCTGGTTTTTTGGGTATGAT
>JAMKCH010021254.1:0-21238 GCA_023653785.1 Ophioderma brevispina | reverse complement strand
AATTTAAAGTAGATGTTGATCATTTTAGTGTTTTAGAAATGGTTCGGGGTCAAAGAATCCAATTATGTACAAAATCTAAACATGATGACTTCCTTCACGCCAAATCCAAAATGGCCGTCATTTCATATAATTAGCTATATCCCATGTTTTTGAATATGTTTTGAGGTTCAACGAATTAAGTTTTTGTAAAATCTCAATCATTGATGTTTTCTAACTCAAAAATCCAAAAGGGCCACAAATGGTGCCAATTTGCTGCCATACATAAATTATATTCTCAATGCCTATACTGTCCTTTGCAGTCTCATGCAAGGAAGCTAGGCCAAACTGTCGCAGTATAGGATGGATGTTTAAAAGCAATAATCCCGAAAGAGATTGTTCTAATTACAAATAGTGAGTAATTTAGTATCTTTAATCTATTGAAAGAATGGACTTGTGTGTTATGTGATTGAACTTATCCGAAATGCAATTTCCCAAAACTGACACAATGAGAACCAGTACGACAATATAATACTCATTCGAAATAATGTTTTAAAAAAGGTTTCGTATAATGCAGTGTTCGTATACGTGTTCCATAAAACGCATGAGTAATTTAAGGCATACACAGTACGTCTTGCCAGAAACTGGCATAGAAACAATAGGCCAATATATTATATATTTTTATAACAAGTACAGAAATGGAAACGGAGGTGAAAGAAAATATATAAAAGATGATCCCAGAAATTGGGAGAATAATAATTTTGGTGTGAAAAAACACCTCAAGAGGACTTTCTATTACACAATTCAGGTTCCGTCTTTGTCCCGTCCCTTTTACAAAATTCTCTTTATTTTAAGTATTTATTTAAATTTGATAATTATTCTGTACATTTTTATTATTCGCTTATATATATTTATGTAGATATAAGGTATTGTTTGTTTCTTTATCCCTCTTTTTTATTGTTCTGAAGTTGAGCTAAAGCAAATTATATGTATATGGCGGCCATTTTGAATTTCAACATAAAGGAAAACATGGATAATTTGGATTTAGGGCTAAATCATCAAACACATCTTACTGAAGCAAGATATAGCTAATTATATGCAATGTCAGCGATTTAGCGGCCATCTTGGGATACAAAAATTTTTCCCAAAGGGGATTGTGGATTTGGCTATGTTTTATGATGTATTCTGCATGTATGGTGAAAAAAATCAGCTTCAATAACAATTTTTCACGCCCCCCCATAGTATGTGTATTTCTTATTCAGGGACTATACGATCTATGTAATTTTTGTGAAAGACCTGAATCAATACGGCCATCTTTTTGCAGATTGCCATGTATTGTGCAATTTTGATGATTTGGCAATGGATAGAACGTAAGACCAACTAAAAATTAATATGTCTTCACTCTTCATTTGTGCAAACGTTATTTATATTAACAATGAATTAACAATTGCAAAAAATTCCACATTTACAGGGCAAAAGTGATGAGAAAATACCCAAATTTGGAACCTTGCAAGAAAAGAAAACCATATTACTATAAAGTATGCAGCGGACGTACGCACTTTCTACTGGTCATAAATGTATTAAAAAATGCGAACTTGGCATTTGTTAATGATTAATTAGTTTCTTTCCCCTATGATTTCTTTTCTTTAAATATCTTATTGGTTATCCACCTTTGTGTGGATATTGTAATATTATATAGGCACTGAGTGGCAAGTAGAATGCTTTGGTATAAGAATCACAATTTCAATAGAGAAGTTGTTAAAAAAAAATGACCCGTCTCCAAGTGTGGTCTGTATAATACTAATCCTCTTCACCAAATTGTTTATGATACTAAATGTGAACGAGTTTTGAAAATGATCAAAGTGTATGACAACAATTTAATTTTTGTGCACAAAATACAATTTAAGTGAAAGGAATGACTTTTTTGGTATTAGTTAGTCATATTTACTTTTAATAGTAATGATTTACAGGCGTTACCTTTACAGGCAGTGTCTGCACTTGCACATACATGGTGATTATGACATATGTTTGTGTGGGAACTTAATTGTGCGGAGGTGTTATGTGAGAGGGACCATGTTTTTATCGAGTGTTGATATTGATATAAAGGTGGTTTACATTGAGCTATATTTTTAGTGTGCACATACCTTTGATATCTGCCCATCCTGCACTGGCTAAATCTTCTGGGTGGCCACTGGCGATTTATATATGAGAAGGAAAGCAGAGCAAAGTATTTAATAAACAATATGGGTATTTATATAACGAAATGTCAAGATAGTCATCTGTAACTTCAATTATTAATGTCGTTTATTTAAAGCATTATGAAAATCAAAGTTATTGGTTTTTGGATTATTAAACAATTTGAAGTAATGAAAATAAATATGAATTAAAAAGGCCCTAAATTTTATTCATCTTCCAAAGAATTCGAGTGGGTAAATGAATTCCTGCATTGCATAATTAATATAATATTTGTATTACATATGGGGTCTAACTTTAAAACATGCATGTTATGGACTGGGTATTCTGAAAATGTAATCTTTGGTGGTGTATCTTTTGAGGCGATAGTTCTTTATATAATAGTGGCAGCCATTTTAAAAATGAGGGTTACTGGGTTAACTTTGTCAAGCCTGTCGAATTATAGGATGGTGGAACAATACTAATTTTTCCGAGTAAACCGATCACACAATTTGACGCCAAACACTTCAATATAACTGCATTTTTACCATGTCACTGTACGGATATTTTACAATCTCAAATGGACGGAGATCGCACAATTCGACATCAACATGTTAAATATACTGCAATTGACATTTATCAAGATCGCACAAATCATGCATGCACAAATGTCATTAGCCAACACCGAGTGTTAATTTGGTAGCCTCAGCGGTTTTACAAATAAAAAGGATTTTACCGAGATCAACACCACAGTTACAACTGCATTTTTTTGTTAACTTTTATCGAGAGATCACGCAATTTGAAGCCTATGTGTACCCATATTCATAGGTACTGAGATCGACACCAGTGAGTGCATTTAAACTTAAGTACTTAGCGCAGCCAAGTTTTTCGGCTATTGAGTAGACATTGTTGAGAGCCTCATCTGTTAGCCACATTAAACTTGACCTCAAACTTGGCTGTGGCTAGTTTGGACCCATTTACGGGGTGAGACCGCAAACTTGACTGTGGCTAGTTTGGACCGATTACGGGGTGATTCTAATACTCTCTTGACAATTATTACCACGTATGTCCTATGTTTAGTACGAGAAGGGATGTCAGCTTTTTATTTCAAATATGATTTTGGAAACCCTGAACTCCATATTTGTAGGGAAAGGAATGCTTGTTAATCTAGATTTTGAAGCCTAATTTAAGAAAAGATTATCAAATTGAATATTACAACTGCTTTTTCTTAATTTTATCGAGAGAGCACAAAAGGGGAAGCCGAGGGGGGACCCGGCAGGGGGGGCGGAAGATCACACAAAGGGGAAGCCGAGGGGACCCGGCAGCGGGGGTGGGCGGGAAGAGCACCAAGGGGAAGCCGAGGGGGAACCAGGCAGCGGGGGGGTGGCGGAAGAGCAAACAAAGGGAAGCCGATGGGGACCGGCAGCGTGGGGGGGGGAAAATAAAAATAAAAAACAAAAAAAAAGGGGGGGGGGGGGAATTTACTTTTTTTAAAAAAAAAAAAAAAAAAAAAAAAAAAAAAAAAATTTAAAAAATAAAAAATTAAAAAAAAAAAAAAAAAAAAAACAAAAAAAAAAAAAAATGATCACACCAAATTTGAAGCCTCTGTTAACACATGCCAATGTAATAGATCGACGCCATGAATGCATTTTTGGACATTATCAGCCTGCCGGAATGTATAGGTGTGGCACAATTAAGCCTGCCGAATTCATTTTTACCAACCCTGCAGCTCAGATTAAAAGCCTTCATCTTATGATGAGGGCCGAGAATACAACATGAGCAGTCGAACTCAAATATTAAAAATGAAAAACGTGCTAAACGAATTTTCTACGTCGTTGCGTAGGAATAACTGTTGCCCACTAAAAATCTGTCACAGCAGAAATGCTCGTTGCGTAGTTGGTGACGAAGTTGCTTAAACTGGAAAAAACACTGGAAGAAACGGTAAAAAACGCTGGAAAAAAACGGTAATGTTCATTCATTCATTCATATTTATTTCCATCTCAACAACCAATGCAAATCAATAATATATGATTATATGAAAATGACATTAGATTCAATTGAGATGGGAACCATAAGAACGCAAGGCGTGTGAAATATAGCACCCTGATAAAATACGTTAATGTTTACAAGTTAATTAATGATAGACGAAAAATTTTAATACATGAATAAAACGGGGACAAAAAAACATAAGGGCTAATAAACATTTAAAAAACGAAAACAGAATGAAACAAATCAAACGTAACTAAGGCAAATAAACGAAGGTGCGGATGGACAGACCATACAAAACACAACATTGACAGCTGTATAGTTCAAGATGAATCTGGAACGGTATTGAGCGAGATTTGATTTTTCATGGCTTTTTTGAACATGGACAAGAGAGGAACAATTTTTAAGTTATGATGTAGGGAATTTCCAAAAAGCATGCAACCCTGGGTTTTATTGTGTCCTGGCCAGAAGGGTGTTATGGGCTTGATATAAAAATAATGCATGGCCCGTGTGCTATGTGATGTTATTGTTGCATTTAACGGTGAAAAAGTTTGTCTAATAAGTCGGGCGGTAACATTTTTGGTTGATATTGGTACAAAATGATGCTGATGAGAG
The DNA here is from genome assembly GCA_023653785.1 of Ophioderma brevispina. Lineage (NCBI taxonomy): Eukaryota > Metazoa > Echinodermata > Ophiuroidea > Amphilepidida > Ophiodermatidae > Ophioderma > Ophioderma brevispina. Next base: position 16,489 of record JAMKCH010021254.1, on the reverse strand, counting down.
AGTATTAGTCATGGATTTTTTAAAAGTGCTTATATTTAAAAAAGAGGGCGGTGTGGGCAAGCCAAATGGAGTTGGTACAGGTTCTGATAAGCCTTGTTTTGCATTCGGAAAATTGAATCAAGATTAAGTTGTTTTTATTGCCCAAATGATGCGCAATAACTGAGATAGGGGAGAACAAAGGTATTATATAGTGTGTGGAGAGATTCCTGGGGTAAGAAGGGCGAACTTTGCGAATAATTCCATTGTATTTAGGGATAATTTTTGACACATGAACTGTGTGGGATTTCAAAATCAATCGTATCTCTTCAAAGCCTAAAACTTTCGTGGTGTGAACTTGGGTAATTTCATTATTCCATTGTACTATCCAACGTTTGTAGTCGGTTGACTGTTGTGTTTGTTTTTAAAGATCATATAATTTTGTTTTCTTAATATTGAGTGACAGTTGTTTATTTGAACCAATGGAGATTCCAATGAGTTCTTCGTTTAATTTTGATACAAGCATTTTGGTCTTCATGCGAAAAAAGAATATGGTATCATCGGCAAAAATTATGAAGTGGACATTTTGGAGCAAAGGGGGCGGATCTTAATATAGGAGAAAACAAAAGTGGACCTAAAGATCGATCCTTGAGGTACTCCACAAGTTATTTCAGTATAGGTAGTGAGATTTGGATTATATATTACAAACTGTTTTCTGGTGAAAGATAGTCCGCGATCAATTGTGTGTTAGACCTGATACCATATTTATGAAGTTCTGAAGTAGTATTTTATGATTTATGGTATCGAATGCTTTACTAAGATCAAGGAATATACCTACAGTGGAGAGTTTGTTATCGCGATTTTCAGTTATTCTAGAGTAAAGAGTCATTGATGGCCATATATGTGAGATCTCTTTGGGCGGAACCAAAACTGATGGGGGCTTAAAATATTGAGTCCGAAACAAATTTATAGATTCGATTGTACATGATCTTTCGAGGATTTGGATAATGGATGCGTAAAAATTGATATAGGCCTTTTAATTTTTCGAGCTTGTTTGTCATCGGCTTTATAAATGGGTATGACCTTAGCTATTTGATGCGACGGGGACAATACCAGTTGAAAGCGAGCAATTGAATATGTGAGCAAGGATCATCATTTCTGGAATATTGATATAAGGAGGTTAGTGATATCTCATCGAACGAAAGGCGAGAACAAAATGAGGGTGAAGGCACCTTCTGCCCCCCCCATCCCCCAATAACTCTCCCCCTTCCCCCAGCGCTCTCCTCGCCCCCTTCCCCACTCCAGCCCTATCCTTCATGACCTTACTTCTCCACCCTATCTCCCTATCTCCCTATCTCCCCCACCTCTTCGTGTTATATTTACCCCTCCATCGTTCCTCATTTGACTCGATACCGTCTCACCCGTCATTTCGTTTCCTCTTCACCTTTCGATTTCTGTATTTCTCCATTTGTTTTTCTCCTTTGCTCCCCTCTTTCGGTCTCTCGTGATTTATTTATTTCCCATTGAAGTGGGAAAAGAAAAACATGGTTTTATTGTGTGAAAATTTCAGAGGCGCACAAAGGTATCATCAGGAGCAGGATTTTAGCAGCTAGCAGGTGCCAAATTGTGAGAATTCATTAAAACTATTAGCAATATCAGTAGTATCCGTAATCTTATTTCCGTGTTTATCGTTGAAGAAATCCGTAATTTTGTCGTTATTCCTACCAAAAGGTTATTCAAACTTGCCACGTTTTTCATGTTGTTTTTTAGGAGTATTAATTCAGATGGAAATATATGATTTTTTTGGACTCGTAGGGGTAAATTGAGTTGATTTCTAAATTTAGTGTATTTAGTTACTTTCAGTTGTCGCGTTGGCCAGATAGCCTTGTAGAGTTGATCTTTAGTTCTAATTGATGGATGATTCCACTCGTAACCCAGCCATCTTTCTTTTCTTACTATTTCAATCCCCCTTTTTCCTTTGATCTTTTTTTCTCTCTCCCCTTCCCTCACTTCTTTACTATTCCCCCCCCCCCGTTATAATTCCTCCCATAGTTCCTCAGTTTTTTTTGTATTTACGTTACATGTTTAATTTCTTTCATTGGCAATGAATGTTCAATACCTCAAAAGTTTAGTGTTAAAATTTATTATGACGCTATCTCCCGGTCAGGTCCTTGCGTACAAAAGCTCCCAATTAACAAGTGATAGGCCATTTTTGAAACCATTCGATATTGGGGGGTTTTAGTTGACGTTTTTTATTTACTGATGACGAAGAATCGGAACGGCGAAGAATTCAATTTGTGATAGTAAATTTGGGAAATGATCCTGATAAATATCGTGATAATGACCCCTGAATTTATTGTTTTTTTACAATCAGTGGGTTAAATGTTGTCAAGTAATGAAACGCGAAGTTTGTGTGAAGATTAGATTTAATTCTGTTGGTCTATCTATAACATGGGTAAAAATTGTTGGAATAGAGCTGATGATAAAATTATTGACTTTAGGTTTAGACTCGTATTTTAGTAGTCTATGTGAAATCGCCATATGTACACGTTTTCTTTGGAGACGAGGTTAAGAACATTATCAAGCTGGAAGAGAAAGTGATCGAAATCAACCGATTCAGGTTTATAGATTCACCACCGCCACCGCTGATACAATAATAATATTTCGAGTTTATCCCCTAATTCAATGAAAAACTGAAATCACAATTGTGCAATCAAGGCTTTAATCAGGTCTTTTGATAGTGGAGTGTTAAATCTATAAATAAGGAAGCACCGCCACCAGTCCTATTATCTCTATTACAATTTTCAACGGTGTACCATTCAAGATCGATAAGATTAGCGTCATCATCCTGACCAACCACCGTTTCAGTAAATTCCGTATACATCGAAATGGTGTTCAAATGTAGAACATAATTTGTAATATCATTTGATGCTTGTTCAAACTACGGATGTTATGCGTGAAAAAGTGAAGTTCACATTACTACGATCAACGGAGTTGATGTTGGTGCGTGTAATATGCACACACATAATGAGATTATTGTCGATGTTAGCAGTCATCATCTGTAGATGGGGAATGGGAATTTAACTGCTGCATAAAAAACAAGGGATTTAAATCTATAAATCAGACATAAAATCGGACAAATCAGAAATTGTGCTGAAGGGACAAGACAGACGGTACAGGGGCAACGAAACAAATATAGACCAAAAACAGATAACAAATATGCAAAATAATATAATAAGGCAAAAGAGGATTGTAAGACAATTATCAAGTAAATTATAAAAAATATAATTAACCAAAATGGTTTGGACGTGCAATACTAAAAAATAAAATGAGGTTAAACGACCATTTGTGGCTGTAAACTTAGCAAAATGTAGCAATATTAAGGTTATGAAACAAAGTGGACGTTTGTACATCAGGTAATATTTGCAAAGTTAGGAAATAAAAACCATTTTAAAATACAAAGTATGGGCCAAATTAAGCTACAGGTCAAGGAAATTGTTTTACAGATATAATGCAAACAACAATATATTAACAGATATCTGAGCTATTGATTTGTTAGACAATTTGAATTAGCAAGACATGGTCAACAAGATTATTAGCAGGAGGGATATATAGAAAATACATATTGCTTACAACAGAGTAAAATTTGTCGGGGAAGCACGGAGGAAAAACTGGGGAGGTGGACCCATGGGTGCTAAAATAATGCACGTTTGTTCCCGGTAATGACACGCTTCGGGTCAACCTCGCCTGATTTGACTAGTAAGCAGATAGTGGACATATATTGTAAGAATGTGCATTCTTTATAAACGCATGAAACTTGGCATAAATGTTTAAAAGTAAATACTGATTTTTTAAGATAGGAACCATGTCCTGATCAATCATCTTCAAGGTCAAACAAGGTCATTGGGGTCATCTGAGGTCATTTACCTTTCAGTTGATAAATAAATCACGTTTGCATTTTAATTACCTAATTTGTACCCTGAGGTGATATATTGTTATCGATGATTAATTACGGACATTGATATTACAGTAATATACTCCTGTACAAAGATATTACCCATGTTCACCTTAGTGGGCTATATGTAAAATGTTCTACTTACAGTAACAGTGGTATGAGGTCAGTTTTCCTTGAACCTGAGGTGAATGAAAACTATCAATCTTTCTGTCATTATAAATAAGACCTTTCATCCTAGGGTAAGACCCAAATTCTTTTGTTTTGCATTGCAAAGGAATTCCTACTAGGAGACAGTGTTTTAAGCCTTCAATCATGAAGCAAAGAAATGTTTAGGAGTATATTAACCAGTTATAATGCCCAATGATCAGTTTCCTCCACTTATAATGACCCTTGTGTTTCAACTACAACCGCAATTTGACTGTAGCTTGACAGATTGTATCCCCAGTGAGTGTGCCCCCCACACAATTTACCTCGAAAAAGTTATATATTTAAATGATCTGAACCGTTGGCCCTAGTATTCCACGTGTTCCAAATCTTAACGTGCAATTTGGGTAATCTGTAAGACTGTCTGCAATTTTTATTTTCTGTCATAGACGCGACAGAAATGACAGAACAATAGCCTGAGGGATGTGGGAAACAAGCATTTGCTCAAACCACAACCCACAAGCTCGGGATCACTCACAATTTGTGAATAAGCTTTACTATGTGAATAAAAATGGAAGGTGCTGACTTCTAAATGTAAACGAGTGAAGATTTCACTCCTTAAAGAACATCTGTAAAACACTCCAAAAGTGAGTGGTGTGTACTTAAAAAGAGGGAATTCCAAACAAAAGTGCAAAAATCACTCCAAAAAGAGTGGATTTCCATGGTTGAGGAGGTAAACGAAGGACCACACTTTTGAGGGAGTTAAACGAAGGAAAACATGATAACAGTGGAAAAATCCACTCTTGTTGGAGTGATTTTCACTTCTTGAGTAGAATTCGCGCCTTTTTTTAAGTACAATACTCAATTTGAGTGGTTTGTAAGAATTTCTCAATCTGTGGGGATTGAGTGAAATTTTCACTCGGTTACATTTAGTGAGTGGAAGTACAAAATTCACCTTAATGTATAAGCTTAAAGAGATAAGAGGACATTCCAGCAAAATATGACCCCCCTCCCCACATTTTTAAACAATTTTATCAATAATTAATCAAACTGGAGGGGAATAAGCCAAAAGCCATCTTCCAAGTAATCATATGTTTGGTATTTTCTGTCAGGCATTGTGCAGATAACCGAGTATGCTTGTTTATGAGGCCAATCAGGGACAGCAGGCAAGTTCAAAACTTTTTTTTGGTTTTATTTCTTTGTTCAATAAAACCTTCGAAATGTGCTCGGTTGGTATACAACAAAGTGCAAATTTACAGAGTATGTATCTCAGAAAATCTTCGGTCCTCTGACTGAAGAAGACCCTCTTTTATTAAGTCGAAATGTATGCCACAAATAAATCCAGGAAAATGTTTATAATGTGTTAGAGTTATGCACCTTGTGGTTCCTGCGTCAAATTTAATAAACAAGACAAATTTCACAATTTAAAAAATTAAATTTTACTATTTTTTTCAAAAACAATGCACCATTGTGGTTTTTAATCAACAATCCCAAATCAAAATAAGTTTCAAAACATCGCCAATTCATTCAAACAGGTTAAGAAATTCAAATTTCGGAGGAACAGCTTTGTAAGATATAGCTTGGTTATTTCTTCTGATGTTATGTTATTGGAGACTATCTGATCTTCAGCTACATTTTTGCTGTACTTAAAGGTACTTGTTCCAATGTATGTCAATCATCGTGTGTCTAATTAAATATGTGAGCCTGGTACTTACATACACTACGCCAAGTATCATGGAAACAAAACTTTGGTTTGCTTGGATATAGAAATGATATGCACTTGTCTTTGCAAACGTCCATTCTTTCCTGTGCAACATTAATGGTTAATGCATTAAAATAGCAGATTTTGCCTCTCTCTGAGAAAAGGAAATGGATTAAGATGAAATCTTAAGGATGACAATGAGCGATACGGCCTTCATCGAAAGTGATACAAGTTCCAGGTACGTCGGGGTCCAAAAACGATCGGAATGATATATGTGATTTTGAGATTATTGGTTTGGAAAAGAAAATGCTTTAAAAAGCACTTATAAACAATCAAATATGTTTTCATGAACATTGCTCCCTCAATTTAAACTCCTCGTAACGTTGGACTAAGCCGAAAACTGTTAGTGTAGGGTTGGTGTTTAAGCACCCTGTGTGGCGGGTCATAGTGTTACGAAACTTAGGATGTTCTCTGTATCTACCAAGCATGATGCACCTTTAAAAGGCCTTGTCAAATATGATTTTACAATGCGTCAGAGTCAATTTGAATGGAACCTGGTAAAATCGACCAGAATATAGTGATATTGCCAAGACTCGGTCCATTTACCCGGTTTTGAGTCCAATTGTGGACTAGAAAACAGTGTAAGATCCATTTACTCGACACCTAGTCAAAAGTAACGATGCATTTTTAAGAGTATGTATATGGCACCTCTGGGACTCTCCATAACCTTGTATTGTTCATTAGATAAACGGTCAGATGAAAGAAAATATAAAGTGCGCCCAATGGTTGACAGGACACATGTTTACAAGTGATAAATAGGAGCCAACAGTATGGGGAATGTGTAGACAAATTTTGTCAAAACCATTATAGACGGAAAACAGTTGAATTATTTGTTTAGAATCAATTTCTCTTCCTGAGTGTTTACGAACTAATTGATTGTGATTAAATGCCCTTCTTATGACGAATGCACAAGAGGATGACTATGACGAAAAACCTTTTTCATGCAGATGTTGAAATCTTTGTAATTGCCATGAATCCACATGTTCGTCAATAATGATAGAAAATAAACACAGGGTGTCCCAGGCTTATATATGCGACGGAACGAAACTGGCTTCAGTGCGCCATTGGATACATGCTTTGTTCTGTGATGGACATTTTTACACGGACGGAATAAAGCGTGTTAATCCAAGGTCCACTGAAAGCCTGTTTCGTTGCCGAATGTAATAAGCCGTGTCCCAAAAGAATACAGAAGATTTAATTTTGAAATCAAGTTAAAAATATTTGGCAGAGACCTGTGCATAACAGGTCAAAGGTCACATAGAGGTCATTAGGTCCAAATGTGTACACCCTAGAAAGAGTCTTGGGTCTGTGATTCTTTTGACTTGAGTTAAATCAGTCAATATACGCATCAGGAGGATTGGAACTAGAAAATTCAACATAGCATCAGGGGAAGACGAGTAGAAAACATGAAATACATACCCACGAATATGACCCTTGACATAGACTGTCTCTCACACCAGACGTGTTGTTTACTTAATTTGCCATTATATTGTAATTCTCTGAGGACCACCACTTCCTCTTCGTAATTGTCTCTGATTGGCATATAATTTCCAAAATTGTATCATTGCAGCACATTATGCCTAATCTTGAAACAACCATTTATAAACACCTTTTATATTCATTAAACCCCTTTTAATACAGTAAAACATTATTTCAAGGTTAATGTCTCTTTCATACAATTGTGGCTATTTAGACCTATTCTGCATCTTTCAGTATTTGTGACCTCTTTGACCTTTGTAACTTCTAGGTGACCTTGAACTTTTTTAACCTGTTTAGGGGGTTCCTATCCAATGGTTTCTTAATTAATTCTCTACCTCGTTTCCTTGCATGTGGCATTTTTAGACCTATTCTGCATCTTTAATGTAATTGACATCATTTGACCTTTGTGACCTATAGGTGACCTGAAACTTGACCTGTCAGGTGGTTCCAATTCCAATTGTTTTCCAAATTTAATTCTTTACCTCTCTGCCAAATTGGATGGCTTTTTCTAACAAAATGCACAATTGTTACCACTATCTGTTTAACTATATATGATTAGGGGGATAAATAAGAGATTGACCTGATTGAGGTAAAATTATGATCATAAGCATACGAAAAACATACGTATTGTATGTCAAATACAGGGTTTTAAGTTTACACTAAATGGTCACATTGACAAATAAAAATAAATGTACCATGAGCAGTTAATTAGATTAACAAAGAACCAATGTTTCAGCTATAGGCGAACCAATAGGGACGTGGACGCTTAACGACGCTAGAGTGGCAGTGAAATGGTCACGATGTCGCCGTTAGATTAAACAAGACGAGTCCTTAAAAAGGACAATATTCTGCATTTAGGGCACCAATTTGTGAATGAAAACACAAATTTGAGTTTTGTAACACTATATTTATAAATACTATGCAAGGAATCAATCATAATGAATCAACCTTTATGTGAAAAACAAAAGAAATTCCAATTTCAGGTTACTTTTTCTGATACAGCTGTATATTTTGAAGTATGAATCAACATTGCATGGAACACCAAGCTTCAGTTTACCATATTTCCCTTTTACGGGAACTTTTTCTAGTGCAAAGGCCAACTCACTATGTGTAGTAATCCGTCAAACTTTGCTGTACAAAGGTTGTGCCTGTTTACCACACTTGAAATCGTAGTCGCCTAATGAAATAGTTCCATGCTATCAGTTTTAAAATATACATACAACAATGTAATTATGTACCACAATGGTATATTTATATTCATGGAAATTATTTCGGATTAATAAATTGGACTTAGAAGTCATTCTACAGTTTAATTTGTCAAGCCAAAATTTTGCAATTGGACCCCAACCAATCAGAAAAAACTGTACATAGTACCTTAGGTTAGGAATAGTCTCATAGAGTCAAAGCAGGGATGCACTTCACTAGTGGGCACAAGTATGGGTATGTAATAACAGCCCTATGGCCATGTACGGAAATATGAGACTCTTGACCCACCGGCAGTATCAGTAACAGCTGGGAAGAGAAAGTGTAAACACCTAGATGGCTGTGTAAACACATTAAGAAAATGAGTCACTGCATGAGGTTTTGATCAATCAGAGTATAATCTTCTGCCTGGCAGAAGAAAAACACCATGGGAACAATCACGTTCGAAAAAATACTCACCGGTTACTTTATGAAATCCCAAGCGTAAGCCCAGGTATCTAGACAATTCCACAGGCGTATTGAACTCTGAAAAGGAAACGGTTCGTTTGTCATGTGAGGGTGATTGAGCGTGGATGACAATCATGGGAAAACCACTCATGAAAGATCAAGATTATAAACCCCAACGCCGCATACATTTACAGGCAAGGGAAACCGGGTGCCAATGCTCGCATTTTATTGGTACACTCGACATTCCACAGTATCGCTCACCTACAGCGACGACTTGCATGAGTATCGCCAATATTGCCGCTTGATGAATAGTTCACGTATCGAACTTATCGCAACCCTGAGACACTCCAGTTCATGTCTGATTGGTCAACGGCGTCATATATTATGCATGTTATTGGCATTAAGGAGTAATTAATTGATCAGCTTCGATCACCGGGTGTAACGTTTAATCACCACCGATGGCCACACGGGGCATAACATAGGAATGTGAAAATCGATCACGGTGTGCAGGTTCTGCTTAATCATATAGATTGCATACAAACGACAGTGTGTTCCAAAAGGTCATATGTTCAAATGCATTGAGCCTTCGTCTCGTAAAGCTTTGCTTGCGGAAATAATGCGCCATTGTTTTGTAATGGGGAATAATGGAAATTTTGTACATTTGCAGCACAAAGCGTGAACCTGCGTTGTACTGGTTACCATCGAGCTCAGGCTGATCGAGTAGCAACTGACGAAATTGAACGAGTCTGGACGCCCCTGACTTTTGCAGCAGGCGAAGAGGTTCTTGTCAAAGAGAATCGTTGATTAAACGCCAAAAACATCATTTGGAAAATCTGATGGATGATCTGATTTCATCTAGTATTGGAGCTGTGAAAATGGGATCATTAAGAATAAAATCGGTTTGTTTCTCGTATTGAGCATCTTTACAATTGCGGTGGTAAATGTGCTGTTACCAATGAAATCGGATCGAATGCGTAGCATGATTCCAAGATTACGTTTTCGGTCATGATATTTGTTCACAACAGGTTTTGAAAATGAGGATAAAGATATTTGACAAAGAAGAAATAACTCTTAAAAACGAGAGAATACTTTATTGTCATGCACAAAGAAACAACACCTCTGAGAAGAAAATCAAAATCTCATTTAAAAGAAACAACTTAAAGATAACACCTATCGTTCGGAAAGACATAAAAGCGAATTGAGCATTTTAGGATCGAGTAGACGCCTAGAATTTGAACGTCTCAAAGCTATTCGTGAGACTGGGCCAAAAATCATGAAAATGTTTTTTCATGGTCGCCGACGAAAAAAAATTCTGTCCATTCCTCCAGAACAGCGTATGGGATCTTGCAACTCAAACGGTAAGCAAGAACCTGCACACTGCCGTTTGGAACAATATGAACAGAATCACCGGAAATTTCAAAACGTCTTGAAAGACACGTATAAAGTTTTATATTGCTTCCAGTAGTAATTATATGTACATTACATTACATAAACGCTAAAAGAAATATACAAAGGGCACTACAAAATACACCGCAAAAATGGTTCTCAAATAGATGACGATAGCATTGTACGAATTGGTGCGCTTGAAGATTATTTACAAAGAACCTATGACGCTAACAAGCCAACAATAATTGGGTCACGTGATTGGAGTGTGTGCGTAGGAAACAATGGCAGAGTTGATACTACAGACCACTGCATTATCCTTCATTCCTTAGGATCTGTGGGACATGTGATTATCGAAACCCAATCGCCAAATACATTGTGGATCACGCGAAGAAACACTGTTGGAATACAAGTTGAAAACGTTGCAATCGGGGAACTTGGAGGCCCCAAAGCTCCATTAGATATTCAATGGATTAACTCTACGTATATGACGAAGAGGGAACTGTTAAATTTGACCAAAGTTGTGATTGAGCATATTTCCCCTCAAGCAATCGCCAATGCTTTAATCTCAAGATGAAATCCAACGACAATTGTACGTTAAATTCCATCGATTGGGTCGTATTGGGAACCAAATGTTCGGAGTATGCTTCAGGTACGTTATAGCTAAAATAGAAATGCAGTTATAGCGGTAATCCTCTGCATGGGAGAAAATTATTTGTCAGGTCATTCCAAGCTAGGTCCAAATGATCTCTTTCATTCAATTTCATAACAAACGTTATGATTCGTTTGATGAAAATATGTTGAAATGCCAGACCACGAAAAAGATTATATACGCATGGATTGCTTACAATTCATATCCGATTATTTTGATGCACACAGCGCAGATTATAAGAGGAGTTTCCGTTTCAATCGTGCTATACATTCAAAAAACGTGATTGAAGGATTTCTAAACATAACTTGCAAAAACGAACCCTTGTGGGTATTCATTTATACGTTTAGGAGATCATGCAGTTTCAGAATATTTGAAATTAACCTTCCTGAAAAATGGTTTTTATCACTCAATCTGGACACACTTTCAAAACGAAACAAATGTTGCGTTTATTGTATGTTCTGATGAACCAATACGTGTTTATAACATGTCTCAGTTCAACTGTGCAAATGGTGAATATCAAGAAGTAACGATGACATGTCGATTTGGCAATATTAGTGTTGTCAGTACATATTTATCCCGTGGCACCTTTGGATGGTGGGCAGCCTATTTATCCGATGCAACGGTATATTATCAAGATGAATTTATTATGGACCATTATAAAAACAGCGAGATATGTAATTCAAAAGTGATTATTATCTTCCCCAGTGGAACCAATATCAAGCTGTAGAGCTGTAGAGTATAAAAGCTCTGCTCAAAGATTGGTTTTGTCAGTAAAATGTGATCTTGCAGGATTCTTGCAGTATCAGCTATGTGCTTACCATATCAGCTAAAAACCTATTGTCTGTTGTAGTCCTGTAGCCTAAAGTGCGTTCAAATTTTTGGGAATCAAAAATGATTCAATTTTTTACATCACGGAGTGTTAATTGCAGAAGTTGCGTCATCAAAGGGACTTATAGAACCTTGTCGATAACGTTATCGTCAAGACATTTCGAAGAGGAATCTTACTGAAAAAAAATTCCAACTGATCTGTTATCGTGGAACTATATAAGGTACAAAGTTCACCGTTGATATCTTCGCTGTGAAAGCGTATCATCTTTGAACTGCATCGCTTGTTTTAAAGTCAGAACTTTGGTCACCCCAACAGACAGTGGTCACGTCTTGATTTTTTAAACCAATCCCATAATGCATTCAATTGCCTAAACCTGTACTGATACTAAACACATGTTCAGTACTTAGGGATTACAAGACATTTATGATCGTGCTAAAAATTAATATGTACTAAACGCTTTGTGGGCTTAATAAAATCAGTGTAACAGTCAATATTTTATGGGTTTTTTATGGATTATGATGGATCACGACCTTATGAGGGTGAAGTGCCAAAATTGGTATTTGTGGGTTAGACTCAATACACTCTCTGCGTCTAGGTTAAGTGAGAACTATAATTTTTAAGGCCATTATTCTGACTATGTTTTGGACATTCCAAATTCTTGTGAACCCAATCATTTGATCAAAGAAATAAAAATAAATCTGTGTTATCTATAAATCATATCAGTGTACACTAGGTTACACTTGTGTTGTTTTAAAGGGTTTATTTCTGACCTTTGCATATCGTAACAGTGAGTTAATGAAACCCATTTATTTGAGCTGATTGGTTACATTTTGTATCACATGATACTGTAACAGGGGAGTTTCATGGATGAACCATTTCTAAAATCATTTTGTATCACGTTGATACCGTAACAGTGAGTTCATGAAGCCCAGTTATTATGTTATCTCATACAGGGGCTCAGATCTGACAAACTGCTTGGACCGGGGAAAAACGCAGCGAGCGCTGGGAGGAGACGGTCCAAGGAAGCGGATTCACTCGATCCAGCAGGAAGCCCTGAAGACTTATAGAAAAAACCGTCTCACAGGCAGAATTTCCAACCATTCGACAGTTCCAGGACTGCCAAAACCGCAATTGCTGAGACACCAAGAGGCGGAATTCTGACAGGCCATGAGAAATTATGAACCCATAGTTCATATAGTATCCACCAAACCCCCCAAAAAAACAACAAAAAAAACAAAAAAAAATACAACATGTTTTTTTTATAACCACACAACACAATAGAAATCCGGGTTCTACGCTTTCGCGCATGCAGGGCAGCCTCGGCCATACCTGAATAACAAGGTTCATCAGAATCGATATGTGTTACAGCCAAGCAATTATGTTATCAGCCAATCAGAAACAAAGATGCATATTTAGGCCTCATTAAACTCTAGATTTAGCATGAGATTGATGGGTAATACCTGGGTCCAATACTACCCACATACCAAGTTCCCATCACCAAATCAGAAATGGATTCTGCAGAAGTGGACCTTTATATTATTAGCCCAATTAGAACAAATATGAAAATAAGGCTCATTAATATGAAAATTGGAACATCGAGGCATGAAAAGGAACTGTGTCCAGTTTTATTGAATTCGGGGACATTGGGGTCTGATAGAGGCATCTTTGCTAGGGCAACACTTAATTATTTTGCGCCTCAATTTTGAGTAAAATCGCTTCCAGACGTTGGATGTAGAAGCAAAAGGTTGTGGTATCCAAATGGTCCAATTCTAAAATCAAATGAGTCATCCAAAATGGCTTTAAGAGGTTTTTTTCGTGCTTCGTGCGCCATTTTTTTTTCTAAAAGCAGGTGCCACGACTTTTCATCTAACAACTCTCGCGGACCGATAGTGAGTGAGTATAGGTGGCAACCTCCTTGTTTAGACTATCTTTCTGGCACAACGATTGGTACTTAGATAGATAGCAGTTCAATTCAAGTGGTTTTATGGAAACGCCGTTTTTGTAAAGATTGCATTATCATTTGGGTGTGTGTGTGTGTGGTCATTTGTATTTCTGGCCATATGTAGTGCCCGATGTAGTTGCTTTCATATAGATAGGACAGTCCGTAGATCTCTTTACGTATTGCGTACAGAAACTATCTTAAAAGTGAAAACAAAAGGTGATTTTAGTATGCTCAATTTCAATATAAACCATAGGATGAATTTCCTATTTGATCCTATTTTTTGTACCAAAGAAAATAATCTCAGCGTTAATTATCCTTCAGAGGGAGATATTTTTGATAGGAAAAGCGTACATCAGTGGCCAAAATCGATTTTTACATTTTTTTTAGGGAACGTTATGTGAAATTTCTCTTTGCATCTTTAAGGAACGTTAAACAGGCATAACTAGAGAAGGATGATTTCTGCCCAGAGCCACCAACCACAGTGGGAAACTGCTAAAGTTCAGGAACTTTTAATTCGGTTTTGCCCCGCCCAAACGGGGGAAGGCTGGAATTCACCTCACACTCAGCAATAATGCGGGTGATGAGGATTTATTGGAGCAAAAGGTAATTGACCGGATGCCTTCCGAGGTTCCAATTCTACAGTTTTCGCGGTGGGCCTAGTCTTGGCCAACCACGCACACCATGCAAGGCAGCATGAGCTGGGTGGCCGCCATATATTGCAGAGCTGTCGCCCTTGTAAGTAGATTCATTCTAGCAATGTAACCAGCACCCTTAGAGACCCAAGGGTGGCGGGTGGGTTAGCCGCGACAAGGGCCCTGGGACAGGTAGGGACTGGTTACCAGGATACCAGTAGCAGGCTACCTCAAAAGGAAAAACAACCTGACCTTGACATAAATGGACCATACAAGATAGTAAAGTGCGGCATAATAGTAAAAGGCAGTGGTTATTCACTCACAACGCATAGAATAGGAAACATTCCACTAACACAAGATGCAATAGCCTAGCAATATAGGCTGCCATCTGTTGCGAGTAGGATACGTTAGCAGAGGGGTTCAAACAGTTATCATTAGTACTGGAAGTACCATAAATCCAGTAGACTTGGATGGACGTTCGAAACGTACAATGTAAAGTGGGAAAGAGGATGATCTTCCACCTACTGGTGAAGTGCATCGTGCAACATCAGTTGTAGAGTACCAAATGGATGCAGAGGGACAGTGTAAGTACGATAGACTGACATGTATTAACGCTGCAGAAGAAATGGAGATGAATGAAATGTTGACCTCTCGTGACAAAATTGAGTGCTAACAGGGCATTACATGTGGGATAATTGATGGGATAGACACAAAAGCAGCGTATATTGTATTTCACATTATTTATATGTTAGATAAATTCAATATTATTGATAGGTTTATAACAAAGCAGTAGGGCTACACATCAGACAAGGCTTGTAATCAAAACTCGCAAACTACAGGAGGTGAAATTTAAAATGGTTTGTAGAGACCTGTAGTGGGTGAGATCAGCACGAATCAACATGTACTCGACCTGCCCCGCATGATCGCATGGGTTTTTCACTTCCAATCAATGTATGGCACACTCAGCTTCCAATACATTGTTATTGGATTGGGTTTTTAGTTCCGTGTTGCAATACGCAGAACCTATTTGAGTCACCAGTGGTCCACACCTTATTAAATGCAGCAGTTTTCAGGAGAGTAGTCTTTTTCATTTCAATTTTTTAAAAATTAAGGGGATCTTTAATTGTAAATATCTAACAAAGGGCCTTAATAACATCTTCAAAAGTAATAATTAGACTGAAATGTCCCTTTAATTGAAATGGAATTTTTAACTCAAAATGGATGCCATATTGAAAAACCCAAGGACTGACAAAACATTATTTCGAAATGTATGTCATATTTGGGTTTCTTGGCCCTAATAAGTACGTGTATACACATAAAAATCTAGTTACTTCATTTTGAGCAAGATAAAAGGAAAGTGTCACTTTTTAGTGCAATTGGCGGCCATAGTGGAAAAAAATATCGACAGAATGGTATTTACCAAAAGAAAGTCATATTTTCGATACCTTGGCATTCAAAACAGGGGTATAGCACAAAGATCAGTGTTATAATAGAGATATAAGAAATAGAAAATGGAAATGGAAGCCATTTTGAAAAAAGGGCAAACGCCCGCACAGGTCAAATCCAGATGGGGTCCCGTTTTGAAATGATTGGTTATGGTCCATATTAAGCGTATACAAAAGGTTATACTTCTATCACAAAGTGCACGCTTTTGCTCCAGATGGGTCTTAAACATGGAACCTATAAATTTATCAGCGTCACCAGTTACCCATGACAACTCTCGTGGCCCAAAAAAGGCCTCACAATTTCCCACAATAAAAAGTATTGAAAATAGGAATCAAACGATTTTTAAAAGTAAACATGTTAGATAGAGGAAGGTACAAGCTCCAACTCCTACCCTCAATCAAATTTCCTGGCCTTATACGGGGTTGTCACCAGCCCAACGCTTGTAACTTTCTTAGAGATCGAAAGTCCAGCAAAATCGGTTAAAGGCTTCGACCCATATCAAAAAGTTTCAGTTCGTTGGCTCCAAGGAGTTGCTGCCGGCACAACACTTATTTACTGTTACCACGGCCCTCTTGAAAAACAGTTGAAATTGCTTATGGCTCATAATTATATTTACCAACATCTTTTGTTGTTTTTCGC